>JAOXOE010000705.1:12198387-12213129 GCA_028565055.1 Phoeniculus purpureus | reverse complement strand
TCTTTTATACTGTCCTGACCACGGGACTTTGGGACAGGTCACTTCCCCTGGGACAGTTCCGGGGAAGAGAAGCCTCTCAAAGCGACAGGATGTTTTCTTTCCTTCATAAAAGCACAAACCTGTAATTCTGAAAATTCTACTAATTTTCAGACCACGATAAATGTAAAGGGCTGAGAGTTATTAAACTTGTCTAATCCAGCAGAAACCATTCCATAAGACAGGCCTGAGCCAAAAGCACAGGTACGTTAGCAGGTCTTGGTGCAAAGACCAAGCTAATGAGTGTGGTAGGACGTGCGCTGGACTCACTCAAGTGTAGTGCTGTTGCTGTCCTGTGCAAGGCTCAGCTGAAGGCAGTGCTGCACCTAACAGCTGCACCCTCCAGCATCACCTTTATTACTAGCTTTTTTCTTTCCTTCTTTTCATTGTTTTGCCTTGTTTTCTATTGGTTTCATTAGCTCAGGTTTAAAATTCCAAGCACAAGTGCAGTGAACCACTACAGAGCTGTTCATGCATCTCTTTCCTCCCCTGTTTTCACCTTGCAAAATGAAGGAATACACTGCCAGGTTGACTCTGACTTTGCAGAGCTCTAATGCTTTAGGCAGAGTTTGTTTGTGTGGAAAGGATGGATGATTCCTTGCATGTTAACAGCACAGTCCTCAGCATTAATATTTCACATCCTTTGTTATGTACGTGCCTGACTTAAACAGAGAAGGCTGAGTAAGGGGATCAGAAACTGCTGAATAAGCATTATTTATGGGATTTCTCTGAGCGGAAACTGGAGAGTAGAAAAGACAGTGGTTTTATGTGTGGCAGCCCAACTGTCACAAAACTGGGCATACGCCAGGAATCACTGCAATGGCACTCTGCGGCTTTTTCCACCACCACACACTTTATTTATTGTTGCTACCTGCTTATGTACCTTACTTTACCTATCAATACACAGATATTAATTTAATGAGAAATGAAGGAGAAAATCAGACTAAACCCAGCACTTTCCCCCTACAAATGCATTATTATTGATCGAAATCTCAGAGAAAGAGCAGGTGCCAAGGACCAGGTATTGTATAACTCACAGCATAGACACTGCTGCCTCACGTCTTCCATCCAGGTTCCTACGAGTTAGATGACTTAGTACATTAACACTGTGAATCCAACATCATCAGCACATCTTCTTTTTTGCATATCTACAATCCAACATATCTATACATTACATGAAATAATGTTCACTCTGCTTTTTCACAGTATCGATCGTGATACAGCTGGGGGCTATAGATGCTTTCATCCCGCTCCCTTGTACAGAACAGATACCAGTAGTGCCAGTCTCTTTCCAGATATCAAAGCTATGGCTGATTTTCAATTTAAATTGCCCATAAACACTTCACTTGCCAAGCCTCTCCAAATTTCTATGATTCCTCTGCAACCAGAGCAGATTCACTGAGCCTGGTGTACTCACCTGAGTAACTCTTAGGAGCCCTTTCTTAGATGTGGGCATGGAAGGGCATCACAGAGTCACAGAACATTAAGGCTTGGAGGAGACCTCGAAAGATCATCTAGTCCAATCCCCCTGCCAGAGGAGGATCACCTAGACCAAGTCTCACAGGGACATATCCAGGCGGGTTATAATGGGAAAACATGCTCTGTTACATCACAGAGAAATTAAATATGAACCTGTAATTCCAGATGCAAAAAGACAGAATAAGGTGGGGTTTAGGTTCTATTTGTTTTTTCTTTCATATCTGGAAGGATCTTTTTTCTTGTTCTGGGGAATTTCCTTGAGGGAAGCTGAGGGGCCTCCCCATTCTTCAATAAACAGCAAAGGGGAAAAAAAAGGATCGTTGGGATTTTCCAACAGAAATAATTCTATCTGTTTACTCATGTCTTTGCCTCATATCCTGTACACAGGATGCTCTAAGCCGTATCAGAAAGGATTTTAATGAGTTTAATGTGCACTGGGCTTCATCTGCATCCTGAGCATCCCAATGGACAGATGCCTCACTGGGCAGAAAGCACCACAGTCAGGCTGCTTTCCAGTAACGCAGCTGGAGGGGTAAAGGGGTGAGGAGGTGTTTTGAACTGGAAATTTCTTGAAGAAAACATTGCAGATGATCCTTTAAGTGTTTTGCATATTTGCACTTATGACTTTGTGAAATTTACCTACCACCATTGACCGTCATGCGAACCAGTCAAGTTTGCACTTCGGCTGAGACTGGTATAAAAATGAAGAGAAAGGTGACATTTTACGTGGGTAGAAGTGAAGAGGAGGTGGAGGAAAGCAGAGCCGAACAGAGCATCAGGCAGCTCCGGGCTGGGTGGCTGCAGTGGGGACCCGCCTTCAGCAGGTGGCAGCAGGGGAGCTGGGGAGGGTTGAGGGATGAGGAGTTACTGCAGGGACCTGGGGACTCATCAGGCTCCTAACTTCCGTCCACCTGCCATAGCATTAATAATATAAAACAAAATAAAATATAAAATAAAAGAAAATGCCAGAGATCACTCAGCATGAAGAAGTGAGGTAGCAGCCAGCTGCTGTGCTCGAAGCATTATGTTATTAAGGCAGCAGATAGGAACTAGCAGCTATTTTTCATTTTGTCCTAGTGCCCAGGTGTCACAGTCCCCTGGGGCTGACCTCTGGGTTTTCCCTCCTGCAGATGTGTCTGGGGAGGTGCAGGTGGGGCTGTGCTGAGCAGATCAGCCCCTGCTCCAGGCTTGCTCGTATTTCAAGCATTGAATCATCAAGGTTGGAAAAGACCTCTAAGTTCTTCAAGTCCAATCATCAACACAACACAGCCCTGCCTGCTAAACCTGTCGTAAAGTGCATATATACATGGTTTTTTAAACACCTCCATGGATGGTGACTCTACTACTTCCCTAGGCAACCTGTTCCCTCTACCTGTAAGTCCTCCAGGTAGCTGCTCAGATGCCACTCTGCATTTACCACTCTCCAAAGCCCCACGGTTAACTGACCACTATGCAAAACATGTTCCCCGTGTCCTCAAGATCCATCTGGATGCCACTTGCACGCTTGTGTGTGCCTCACAACTGGAACTTCATTAGCAGGGGTTAGATAGACTCCTCCTTTCATCCACCCCCAAGGCAAGATAAAACTCACGAGCCTTTGGGTTTGCAAAGTCTGTGATGGCTCTTTATTGAAGCTAAGGAAGAAAACATACAGTTTGGGAGTTACTTGACTCATATCCTCTCCAGTTACATGTAAAACCACAGTGTCAGAAGCTCTCATCAGACATTGTGACAGGTCAGCATGTGACCACCGCTGCCTAAACACATGGGGTTTGATCTTCTCAGTAGGGATGGGTGCACAGGCTTGCTCCACAGTAATAATGGTGCTTTTGTCTTGTCCAGCTAGAAGCAGGACTGGTTGGATACCCTATGAGGAATCTGGCTCTCATGTGATTTCCAGTCCATGGCTTTCACATCACATAATCTGAGATGACATTAGAGATAAGGCCCAGTCCTGCTCCTGGCTCAAACTCTGAAGACAGTGTTGTGTCACTGGGAGAGCACTCAGGGACTTCAGGAAGCTAGTAGATGCTTCACATCATGTAGATGTCTTCCCTAAACATAGCTGTGCAGCACCACTGAAGAACAACAATCAAATATTTGTGACTAGTGGAAAACACAGAGCTTGAACTGTTAAGCAACACACAGAAACATAAACATAGCAGCTCATAAGATACCTGAGTACCAGTTGAACTCAGCACTTTGAGTTTGTAGGTAAGACAAAGGCTCTCCCAGGAATCAGACGCTTGGGGCTTTGTTTGGTGTGTGGTTATCTGATCCCCAGCTCAAATCGTTCCGTTCCTTCCTCCTGTATATGAACCAGGAGCATGCTCTCCCAGAAGCTGAGTACAGCATAAATCCAGTATACTCAGCTTGAAGCACTCCATGGCATGACCTGGCACATGTGATGTGAATACAACTCATCTAGAGGTACCAGAGTCCATAACAACCTCCCTAACACTGGTATTATGCTGCCTCCTTTGTGGATTCCTTGTCTCCTGGTGAAACAGGGCTTCCAGTCATCTCAAGCAGATAAGATCATGAGGTCCTTTCTTCCAAGAAGGGAGTTTTCTTCATTACAGATCCAAATGATATTCAAAGCACCACGCTTGTTACTGGGATGCATGCAAGTGAGCCAGAGAGGGATCTGAGCTTCTGACACCAGCAGAGCCTTCCTTGTCCTGCCAGACGTGTAAGCAGACGGATTTTCCTACAATTTTGAAGACTGAATGAGGAAAATGAGTGTGGTGGGATTGCCAGGGCACTGCAGATTCAACTCCTGCCCTTCTTTCCAGCACCTGCTTTCAATGTCATCTTTGCTCCATCTCTGTAACAGGCTGGGAAATAGATCATGTGCTAAACCCACCCCCTTTACCTCCACTGCCTTAATCATACTCCTTTATTAGATGTGTGCATCTGCCCAGATGGGTCAGAAATTTTGCTGTCTAGAAGATTTACTTCCAACACACATAATTTCCCAGCACTACAAACAATCAGCTAGGCTGTGTCTCTGCAGGCACAGCACTGCTCTATACGTAGAAGAGAGGGGAGGGGAGGAGAAGGAGCGGGGTTCTGCACTCCTGCTGCTTGCATTTAAAACCCACTTGGATGTGCTCCTGTGCAACTTGGTCTAGGTGATCCTGCTGTGGAAGGGGGATTGGACTAGATATCTTTCAAGGTCCCTTCCCTTCCAATCCCTAATGATTCTATGAAATCGCTGCCATGCATTGCGCTGGCAGTCCTTGCAGTACGTCAGATCCGCAAAGAAAGCACCTTCTTAGGTTCTTTTATCCCCCATGTCTTGGCTGCTGGAAGTTGCTGTGGAAGAGCTGGAAAAGCCAACTCTGAGAAAATGTGGGATACATTGTTATGGCCTTCATTTTTGCTTAAGAAAAGCAAAAAAAAAAGGGGGGGGGGAGTTCTGACTCCTAAATGCCCTTCTGAAAACGTGACCTTTGGTTGGACCAACACACCAGGTCACAAATAGATCTCTGGTGCCGTTTAACAACCTCTCAGCTGAAGACTGAAGCATGGAGCTAGAACCAGCTGAGATGGTAACACTGAGAAGAATCCACCTGCTTGCTGAGAGACTCACAAGCTCCAGCATGGCTTGCTGTTGTCTGTGTGAGTGCTCCAGCAGCAATTCAGTGTATGGATGATCAGAGAGGTGGGAATTGTTCTGCAAAGAACAGAGCACAGAAGAAGAGCTGGCTGATGCATGGACAGTGCCTAGAGGCCCCACTGCAGCTGCATGTGTACAGCAGGAGAGAAGTAAAGCAAATGTAAACAAAAACTCTGTTGATCTGTCTTTCCCTCTGAAAGCATCTAAGCACTGGTTACCTTTCCAGGACCACTGGGTCCTTTGATACAGAGGTGCTCGCTCTTGCTGGAGTAGCAGCCTGCCAAGCTCTGGGACACTTTGACGCTGCAGAGCCCAGCCCTCACCACAAAGAAGCATCTCTTCACTGGCTCTAGAAGGAACACAGTGCCAGCCACTCAGCAGCCTCATTTGTTGTAGTCCAACCTTGTCCTTGCTTTGTTTGCTGCTTCTCATGGCAACAGCCAAGCTAAGGAAGAAGGTGTTATTTTCACCCACATGCTTTACCCGATAACAGCCTTGAACCAGCATCTGTTTGCCTGGAGGCACAACTCCTCACTGCTAGTTGGGACCTATTTCTTGGGAATTACTGCTAAATGATGTCACTTTGGAATGAGCTCTCATCAGGCTGTGTCTGCGCTACCTAAAATCTAAAACTGCCAAAACCTGCTACTGCTGCTGTCCAAAGGAGTACACGGACAACTGGAGATGTCAAACATGGGATTCCCCGCTAACTGCTTGCATGCCACTAGGAAAATCATTTGCATTTGAAAATGTCCCTCTCCAGAGGGAGAAGGTATGAGGGTGCAGGGTTCTGCTTGCTGCTCGCCCACATGTTCCTGTGGCTGCTCTTCTGCTGCCCAGGGGGGAGGCTCCTGCTTTGCTCTCTGCCATGACTGTGTCATCCCGGGCAGGCAATGTCTCTTCTCCTCACGGTACATGCTGTGCCTGGCACAGCAAGGCTGTGAGCTCAGCAGCTCAGAGCTGAAGAAACTGCAAAATAATAACAACGGCCGTCACCAGCTGTTTAATCACCACATTATCTGGCCCATCTTGGCCAGTCTGCAGCTGGGGCTGCTCTCTCCAGGCCAGCACTGCTGCTGCACACCCGCTCACCCTGCCTCTGCTGCTACGCTGGTGAAACAGCACAGCTCCAGCTGCGGAACTGACGTTGTGGTGTGAAGATGTGTTCAGGTCCTTCTCAGCCTTCAGGTCCCCAGCAGCGTTTGAGTGAGAAATATGGCTGGTTTAAAACCTTGCATGGAGCTAGTTCAAGCACAAGGACCCATGTGACTTCTGCTCTGGCAGGGGGATTGGACTAGATGATCTTTCGCGGTCCCTTCCAATCCCTAATGATTCTATGATTCTGTGACTTCCAGGTTGCACTTAGCTCTTGCAGAACACTTGGAGCATCTTGGAGATTTTGCCTTCTGTAGCTGATGGTCAGAAGTTAATGGGTGCTAAAGTGCAGCTCACACTCAGACTGTGGAGAAATGGGCTGGGTGAATAAAGGCTTAAAGAGGATCTGGGTGAGAGCAGTAGCTTGGTCACTACACAGACAGGGCTGAGCTGCAGGACTGGACTGCCTGCCACTGGCAGAAGAGGTGCTCACCCACAGAAATGCCACACAGGTGCTGCCAGAGATCAGCAAGGGGACCTGCTCCTATCTGACAGAGTGGTGTAGTAGGGGAACCCTTAAGGTCCCTCACAGTGTTGTTTTTTTAAGACTCTTGTGATTTCTTAAGTTTGGATGAGAGATCAATTAAGACAACGCCGTCACCCCTTGGATAGCTCTGTTGTGGCCAGATGCAGGTCAGCAAAACTACAAAGCACTAAAGGTCCTGGGTCTGGCCAGACTCGACTGTGTCCAATTTTCAGCACTGCACAGCATCAAGTTTTAACCCTTGACTGGACTGGCAGGTCCCTACCACAGCCCCTCATGTTCTTGTAGTGGAGATGAAGCAGTCTGTTTTTAAGCAATTCTCCAAGCCGTTTCTGGCCCTGGCCATGTTGGGTGTGGGTCCAAAGACAAACAGGCAGTCACGCACAGACACACACTCCTATGTGTAGACACCCTTCGCAGCCTCATGTTTCTTGCTGGCTGCTGAACAAGGGAACGAATGATCTGAGGGAATGTAATTTAGCACCAGGACCCAGCGGAGCGCAAAATCCCACCGGGTGCCAAAGACTTGTGATTTACACTTTTGTTCCTCCAACAACAGACAGAGGTAGTAAAAAAAAATAAAAGAAAAGCACTTTGACGGATTTTCCATCCCCTGTCGAGACGTGAAGCCGAATGGCAGCCAGTACTCACAGCAACACCCACGGATAAGCACCAGCTCTGCTGCCAACTCCTGCAATGTTATCACAAGCCTCCCAGCGTTCGCTTTCCTTCCTTAAAGCCCCAACTCCTGGAGTTGTGGGATTAAGCGGGCATCTCAGCCTTTGATTTTAATAGCAGCTTCCATTCCTCACTGTTCAGAAGAAAAGCTTGTGGGAGTGGGAGAGCTTCAAACCCACAAAGAAAACAAACCAGTGTAACTACTTCAAATCCAGTCATTTTAAAGCAAATTTTATGTGGAGAAAGGTTTTTGAACACTTTGAAACATAGAACTTGCTAACAGCTATAGGAGACCCATGCAGAGCTGAAAAAAGTCTCAGCTGAGAAGATACTGCAGGAGGAAAGTAGATTTGTAAGTAGAGCGGATTTCAGGGCTTTATCCTGGCAGAAAGATCAACAAAGGGAGAACATCTGGGTTCAGATGGCATTTTTTGTGTCAAGAGCAAACTCAAAATGGGAAAACTGAGACTCCCTAGAAAGTGAATTAAGCTCAGTAGACAACCCTGCCTCTGGCCCACTGTTAGCCCACTGGACAACACTGATTTGTCAGTGCTCTAGAAGGAGGTGGGAAATGTGCGTGCAGAACAGCATCTTCCACGTAGGCTGCAAGAAGGCTTGTGTTGGGGTCCTACAAAACAGCCAGAGGGATGGACTGATGTCTCAGCATTCACAGCCCCCAGCTCTGCTTGTGTTACTGGCTCTGGCTCTCCTGTCTCAATTCCAATTTATCTGGATCTGGAGCAGCTTCAATTTTTTTTTGTCCTATACAGCGGTAAAAGCAATTTGAGAGCCAAGCAAGTAATTAAAGGAATAATTATGCAGATGCCCTCAGAGTGGGGCTATCCCCTGTTTTTCTGCAATTTTTAGTCATTTTAAGTTGAAAACGCTTATATGATCGTTGCACCCATCCACCGTTTTAAAGTACAAAATGGGGTGCTTGAAAAGACTGTGGTGATAAATTGTTCCCATAAATGATGAGAAATCAATAAAATGTTTGTTTAGATGTCCATATGGAGGAAAGATACAGTCCGTAGCTCTTCATATTGGATTGATCCCACTGTGTTAAATTACAGCTGGCTACAGCCCTTCATCATTTACTGCACAGCTTGACAAGGTTATAAAAGATTCACACTGACCACAAAAATTTTGACTGTCTGATCTCTGCATTGTCCTTGTCACTTCCTCCCAGCTAGGGCCAAATTAAAGGCTGCCTAATATGGGGGGAAGCTTGCCGCAGCTCTCCCACAAGCCCTTAGCCAGGTTACCCAATATCCTCTCGGCTGGCCTGGGGGACCGAGCAGCTGGGGAGCAGATGCTGGCAGCCTCCTACATGTGATCACATCTCTGCCAACAGCCCTGGCATTTAGGGTTTATCAGCTGTGCTGGGCTGCTGGTTGTAAATGCATGAATACAACAGTAACATAGTGTTAAAGGAGTAGCCACCGATGCTACTGGTTGATGCTCTTGAGAGCGCAACTGCAAGGATGGTGCTCTGAGAGGCGCAGCCAAGGCACTAAAGGGGTAGCAGGGAGATATGTGTGCTGCTTCCACTCAGGCTGGGTGATATCAGCCATGGTGCCCACCTTCCCATGCCTCTCCTCAAAACCCAGGTTTGAGGGTTTTGGGACATTCCCCATGGGTTACAGAGACAGGTTAGGAACCACAGAATCACAGAATCATTAGGGATTGGAAGGAGCCTCAAAAGATCATCTAGTCCAATCCTCCTGCCACAGCAAGATCACCTAGACCAAGTCGCACAGGAACATGTCCAGTCTGCAGAGAAGGAAGGCTGCTAATGGCAGTTTTTAGAGCCATCTGAAATTCAGCGGTCAAAGGATAATTCTGAGCAGAAACAGATCTTGAAACTAAAGATGTGCAGCATCTGAGGGCAGCTGCCTGTGCACCCCACTGTGCTGTGAACCTCAGAGATGTGTCCCTTCTCTCTAATCCACTTGAGCTCACTCACTACCAAGGATGGGCAGAGGGAGTATTAGGAAGAACCTGAGCTGACAAGTGTGGTCCTGCCTTGTGCCTGATCCCAAGCTGACCAGCAAGGCTTGAAGGAGAACAGACAGTAGGAGAGCTGCACCACAAAGGTCCTAGCTGCTCAGCCCCTAAAGGCAGCAGACATGTTCACTTCAGGGACCACTCAGGAACTTGGACTTCAAAACTTGGTCAAAACTTTGTCAAAGCCCTCCTCAGTTTCGTTTTGGATGTGTCAGTTTAGGGGTCCCCGTGAGTGCTGTCATGAGTCTGACACGTCACTTTTTCCTCTCCACCTTTTGTCTTTCTCTGGGAAATGGGGACCTGTGCCCTGCGAACTCGGTCATTGCTGCAGGCTGCCCCATCCGTGCAGGGAGAAAAACAGCAAAACGAAACAGACCTGATGTCCTGATCAGAGCCAGCAGAGGCCACTGCTGTATGCTTTAAAAATAACTCCAGGGCCAAGGTCTCTGGTGTGGTCCTCATTCCCAAGCACGCTCCTTGCTCTGGAGCGTGTGTTTTTCTCTGTTCTCCGTGGTATCATGTCTTGGCTACAGGACTCCCAGGCGTATTGTTGGGTCAGAGCCACGCTCTCTGCTCGCTGCAGAGGAGTGATCTAAGTCGCTGTGTCCCTCCCTTCCTCGCCTCCGCACTCTCCATCATCACCAGATGAACTGTCAGTAACCAGTTGCTAGAAAACGCAACCCAGATATCGTCAAGACTCTGTGATATAAAGTTTTTTAAGAAAGCAGGTGACATGAAATGTGGAGTCTCTCAGTCATGGTAGCCTCAAAAACAGCCACCCTGCACCAGAACATGATCTGCTCTTCTGTCCCAAATGTTCTGCCTTGGCCCTGTCTGCAGTCCGTGACACCTGCCCTTCCAGCTGGGATGATGTTGCCTTGGGCTGTCCGTTGTTCAAAGCTTTCAGCCTTCTGTGTGTTTACTAAAGTGCTGTTAAAAAAGAGTGAACATTGAAGGCATTCTCCCAGCTCAGGTCTGTTTGTACATATCCAGCGATGGAGCAATATGTGAGGTGCCTTTGATGTTTGAAATGTCTGGGATCTGTGAAAATAAAGTCGAGCTGTGCCTTTCCTTTAGCGAAATAAACACGGAGGTGACTATAAATGCCCGTTGCTACTCTTATAAAAGGAACCAATCTGGAAAAATAAGTAGGGCACCACGAGTAAAGTCAACAGTTCTTTTAAAAATAACTTCATTTCTTTAAATAGCTTTCAATGTAATTTAGAAGAGCTTAAAATGTGAGGAGGGTTTTAAGAGACAGAGAACCTTTTTCATTAGATGCTATAAGAGGGTGTTAATTTTTCAGAAATCTTGTGTTTCTTCAATGTTTGACTTTTAGATTTATGAAGAAAAACTTGCTCCTCATGCCTGTGTTTATCATCATCTCGTTACTCCCAGTACCAGGGGGAACACAGTGCTCTCTCTCTCTGTGAGAGTGCTCAGATGGAGATGTTGTGCCTCGGTCTATCTCAGTCATAATGAAATGAGGCTGAGCACATTCAGCCTGTTCCAGCTGCTGCTACACCTCTTTCTGCTCTCCAAGTGGAAATGCTGTCATCAGAGGGTGTGTGTGCGGGGGGGGGACATGCCCTCCCAACAGGCCCTCGGGATCCAGACACTGAATTACCAGCATTGCCTAACGAAGAAGCTGCCAGACATGCACGCAGATCCAGCCCAGCCTGGAGTACTCTCAGTTTTGCCATCAAACTTGGAAGATGCTTAAGGCCAGAACCTAAATGAGACTAAAGTTTACTACTTTCTGCCTGAGTTTACCCATCTGTTCAGTACTTCTGCTTATTTGTTCAGCTATTCTAACATTTCTCAGTGGAAGTGCTAATTAATTGCTATTATTATTATAGCATCAAAGGAATTGTGGCCAGCAGATCAAGAGATGTGATCCCACCCCTCTACTCTGCCCTGGTGAGACCTAACCTTGAGTATTCTGTCCAGCTCTGGAGTCCCCAGCACAAGAAGGATGAGGACCTATTGGAGTGTGTCCAGAGGAGGCCACAGAAAGGCTCAGAGGACTGCAGCACCTCTTTAAGGGCAGGCTGAAAGAGTTGTGCTAGTTCAGCCTGAAGAGAAGACTCTGGGGGGAATTTATAGTGACATTCCAATGCCTGAAAGGGGTCTATAAGAAGATTGGGGAAGACTGTTCACAGGGGCAAGGAACAATAGGACAAGGGGTCATGGTTTGAAGCTGAAAAAGGGTGGATTTAGGCTGGACTTAGGAAAAAGTTGACGATGGTGGATTCCTGGAACAGGTTGCTTAGAGAGGTGTTGGAGGCCCCATCCCTTGAGACATTCAAGGTCAGGCTGGACGGGGCTCTGAGCAATCCACTGTAGTTAGAGATGTCCCTGCTTGTGGTAGAGAGGTTGGACTGGAGGACCTTTGGAGGTCCCTTCTGATCCAGTACATCCTGTGATGCTATGATTATTAATATATAAGTAGGCCATTGTTCATTTCCCATCTGTGTCCTTGCATAATCCCCCTCCCAGTTCAACAACTGAAAACATGACTTAACAACTTGCTGGCAAGTTGGTGCTGAGAACAGAAGATAATAACCCTCAGTTATCACTTTTCTTTCCATCCCTAAATAGAAAGGACATGAGCAGCAGCACAAGTATTATCTACCCAGTCATTCTGCATAAACAGTTCATTCCTGCAAAAGGCCAGTGGCTAATTTATCCACTACATATTCTGCTGCAAATAAGAAGTCAAAATTTCCAGTTCCATGGCACAGAAATCAGGCCCAGAGGAGAATACCAACACTTTTATTCCTGGGGGATACCTGTACATTTGCAGTCACTCCTTTTCCAGTTTGAGGCAGGCTGCAGTGTGGATGTACTGGGTGAAGGTCTACCATTAATCAACTGATGCTGCACCATCAAGGCTGGTACCTTAGTTACATACACAATTAAAAAATGTTACTTCTAACCCATAAAACTGATCTCAGTATGGGAAAATTGCAGGAGACTTTGGCATCCTAATAACAGCAGGAGCCCAAGAAACAAACAGCAGCAAGACCTGCTTTAAAAGCTTTGGGAAATAGTGCTTTAGGAAGCAGCAATTTCTCTGGGGACTAAAAATGCTTCCTGCTACCCTATTTTTTTATTTCATTGAACTTGTTTCAACCATTGAGTTAAGCAGCTGATGCTGAGTTATGGTGGAAATTGCCTAGGGAAGGCATGTGGTGTACACATGCACCGAGGTAATGGCTTCACCGCGACCAGCCCTGGGGGGCTCAGAGCCAAGCAAGAGCTGAAGAATGGATGCAAAGAAAATAAAGTGCTGCTCTCTATCTAGTGAGTGTGGATCACATGCAAATGGCTACAAGGCTTTCAAAGAAAGCAGCAGAGTCAGACACTGCTCCGGAGGTGTTAGATCACAGAAATCTCTGAGGGGGAAAAAGAAAGAATGACTATTTCATTGCTAGAGATACTTAAAGGTAACGGATAAAACCCTAAAAATTGACTCCAGGGAACTAACTGAACTAGCAGAAGTAGTGTGAGGGTGTGGGGAAGGCTGATACATGATCTAATAGATGTTAACTTCTGTGATCCTACAAAGCCATAGTAACGAGACAGATCATGTCCATCCTCCCTGCCAAACACAACCAGCTCCGTTCTTCATTCAGTCTTTCAGCACATGCTCCAGTCTGCTGTATTACACAAGGCACACAAACAGTAAAACTTTGAAAACAACCAACACCCTTTATAGATGAAGGACGGTGATTCATCTACATCTTCCTCCTCACTTTTATAATAATCATCACAGTGCCTTGTTCCAATGGGCAGCAAAGCAGTATTGTGCAAACATCTAAACCCTCCACAGCCCATGTCTGAGCTGTCTCTCACTCTCCCTTTTAAGACTTTATAAACGATATCATGGTGCGTAGTTAGATGTTTGCTGTTTGTGGGAAAACCTCTCAGAGGCTTGTAGGGAATTTATATTCTAGATTCTTGCTGCCTGTGGTAGAAGAGACAGGTGTTGGGAGCAGCAGCATGCTCAGGTCTGAGAGGCAGGAAACACCAAGGGTTATTCTCCAGATGCCCCACTGGTGCAGACCAAGAGGAATATCTGAGAGGATGCCACAGCACTAGCTGAGAAGAGGACACTGCCAAAATTCAACTGAAGTTAATGAGAAATTGCTGCCATGCAGAGATTGTAGATACCAGCTGAGGTCCGGATATTTAGAAGGCATCGCTCTTCTGCCATTAGCAGTCACATCGTGCACAATTAAATTCTGTGTGAGAATAAACAGCTCAATAGCTAAGCAATCATTTGCAGAAGTAATTATCAGGTGGCATACAGAGTCACAGCAAACGAGCAAGCAAATTCTGACCACAGCATCAGCTATAGCACTGTTTTTAAAGTACAGATAATTTCAAAATAAACTTGCATCCACCCAGCAAAACATTTTCCTCTTTTGCATATTCTTTACATGCACAGCTGTAACTCCTTGCACAAGACTATCTTCTTCATGCAGGGGTTTCAGCATAAGCTGCAATATCTACTTTATTCTTCTGGTTGACACAACACCTGGGACAATAACTAGGTTCCTCTTTTCATTTTAAAGATGTTCAAAACAGGAACAGAATGTGATTACAGGAGTAACCTGATGTGGCTGTATTTTGGCACAGAGAGATTGGCCTCCCGGTTTCAATTTCAGGATCAGATATTTACTGTGTCAGGAGTGTCTGTGGTTTTAATAATTCCACATGCTGAAGGAATTACAAATAGTTGTATTGGTATTTGGATTAGTGTGTGACCCAGACCAATGACAGAGGGAAAGAGCTGTCTATGTACAAACAGGCTTTCAACTGGCATTTATAAACTACCATAAACTATCAAATAAACAGCGTTCCCAATTTGTAAAAAGTGTAATTTCTTCATCTTCAGTGACAAACAGCAACGTTAACAGCGTCCCAGTGCTTTGCAGGACAAAGTTTGCTGTATGCACCTTTATTGCCATTTTGCTGAAATCAGTGGGGATGGTTTCAGGGATGTTAATTTGATTCTCTCCTTGTGTAACACTAAACCCTCGGATGTGGTTTGGAATTGGCTATACACATGCATCAGTGCTCCTGGTTTGTGACCAACATGAGAGAATGAATGCCAGCATTTGGAAACATACTGAAAAGGGAAAGAGAGAGAATTAAAATCACAGACTCACACAGAATTGCAGAACATCAGGGATTCAAAGGGACCTTGAAAGATCATCCAGTCCAATCCCCCTGCCACAGCAGGATCACCTAGACCAAGTCACACAGGAACATA
>JAOXOE010000705.1:12155220-12190608 GCA_028565055.1 Phoeniculus purpureus | reverse complement strand
GGTTGTTGCGGGGACCCCCTCCCCGCGTCCTCCTCGCACGCTTCCCCCGCCTTTCCTCCTCCTCTTCCTCGGGGAGGGGGCGGTGGGTTTCCCCGCGCAAGTTCGCGTGGAGCCGCTGCGGGCGGCCCGTCTCGCTCGCGTGGGTCGGTTCCCTTTTGTTTCACTCTTTTTATTCGGTTTTAATTCATTTTGTGCGTTTTCTCGCGCCGTCGCTCCCCGCCGCTATTGTCTGCGGGCCGGGCGCGGTCCGTGTGTCCCGTCCGCCTCCCATCCCCGTTCTCTCCCCCCAAACCCCGGCCCCGCCGCGGGACACACGGTCACACACCCCATCCCAGCCCTTCTATTGGAATTATCGATACCCTGATCGGAAAATCAAAATACAGTGTAAGCTCTTGTAGCCGCGCTGACGCAACTTTCTATCGGGGGTTATTGGGAAGTGCCCTGGGCTTCGTGTCGGAGCCTCCGCAGCCCCAGCCCGGGCTGGTTCTTCCCACCTTTGGGGCTCAGCAGGACTTCGAGGTTGCTCAGAGGGTCGTTGCCCTGGGGCCTGTGTGATGCGTTCACTCTGCTGCTCGGAAATGTGATGATTTGTTTGATTCTTTCTTTGCCTCTGAAGCAAATGCGCTGAGTTTCTGGCTGAGGGCTGTGGAAGGGCAGCTGTTTCTTAACCTGTGAATTGTTGGGGTTTATTAATCCACCGTCTGCGCCTGTGCTATGCCCCCGAGTCGTAGAAAGGAGTTGGGATTAGTCGCGATCAGTTTTGCTGACCTCTGTAACTGGTTCTACTCCAGCAGCCTTTGCGGGGCTTCGCAGTAGCTGGAGCTCAGAAGTGGAAAGAAGTGATTTTTGAAAGTTTGTGGTTTAATTCTTTTGGTTTTTTTAAAAATTATTATTTACTTTCAAAGAGCGTGCTGTTTTGATCCTGTCGTGGATGGCCACAGGATCCTGATAAAAGGATTAGAAATGCTGCACTTCTGCAGGGCAGTTGGTCGCTGTGGTGTTTTCCGTAATCTTTGCCAGCCGTAAAACTTGAGGTACTCATGGAGATATGCGATGCGGGAGAAATATGTAAAGCATGTAGCTTCAGAGCTGAGTTTAGACAGTTGGTCTGAGATCCATGAATGTCTTGTGTGCTGGGAGTTTTGGCTAATGTAATCTAATCAGCGTTAAAGGGCTGAGCTACGTTATTTCTGTTTGTGGTGACTCTCCAGTTTAAAATCAGGCCCTTGCCGGGTGTGTTTTTCGTGTTTTGCACACCCTTGTTGAGCTATTGTGGAATCGCAAAGGTGAATGCAGTTCCACCGAATTACTTAAAGGTAAGGCACTAATGATTCATTTATTGCTGTGTTGGGGGAGGTGTGTTTTTATACACAGATACCCGAAGAGTGGGAGGAAATTGATATTCACCTCAACATCCGCATCTGTGGAGAGAAGCTGCTGTAGGTACTAGAGGAACGTTTGCTCAGCCAGCACTTGCTGTGCTATGGGGTGCTCTGGTGTAGGCTGTCACCTTCCATGGTGACGGTATCTTGTTTGGACATTCAGGGTTGGGGGTTTTAATGTTTGTTTTCTTACAAGTCTTGATGGCAGGGTAAAGGTGCGTTAGGCAAGGTGAGGATCATCTAGACATGTGTTGTCCCTTGGCATGAGTTCAAGCATGTACCTACCTTCCTTGTTCATGGGTTGAATTTAATATGTCTGTTGTCTGTCCTTCCAGCGCTGCCCAGTGCTGGGCAGACAGGCTAGCCTGGGGCTGTTGCTAGAAGGGCACAGATGTTGAGTTCTGCAAGGCAGACAGGTTTTGTGGGTAGCCTGAATTGCAAGTCTCCTGCAGGTAGTGTGGATGTGCTGTGTTACATGATGATGTTCCAGCCTGCATCTCCTGCCCAGCGCTGGCAGCCAAGGGATGGTTGGCATAGCCTGAGAGGTGAGGGCATGGTGTGTTTGGAATCACAGAGTCCAGCCAGGGATTGCATCCAGAGAGAGAGGCAGGAGCTTGATGTTTCTCATTACAGTATCAAAGGAGGAAAGCATGGTTAAGACATCAAAACTTCTTGTAGAAATGGAGCCCTGACAACAAGTACTGCCTGATAGTGTTTCTAAACACAGTCTGTGTAGGGAAGCTTTGAGACTGAGGCTTATACACAACTTGCTGCTAATCTCTTGTCAGGATATACACTTGAGTAAGCTGTATTGTGGTCTGGGTATGCTCCTGTGCTAAGAGGAGGATCAAGTACTGGTGAAGGAATCTGGTTATTCTATCCAAAGCACAAATTAAGGCAGCGGTCAATAAACTAGAGTAAAAAAGCACTGGTAAGCTTGGTGGTGGTGTGTACACCCTCCTCTGTTGCACAGGCAGTGGGTGCTTTCATACGGTTGTCTGCTGGCAGAGCAAATTTCAATAGATAGCTACTTGACAAAAACATAATGGGTAGGAGTTGTCCTGCCTGATGTACCTATTTCTTTTCAACTCTTTTTCCGGAACACCAGTGTATGGGGTTGTTGTGCCTGTTATTTGGTGGTGATCCACTCACCTATAAAACAGTCCTCGAAGCAGCTTGGAATTTTTTCTACTTGGTATTGTAGATGGTTATCTCTGAAATCTGCTTAAGCGCTACTGAATGCTATTTCTATAGGGGTTCCCCACACGGGTAATAAATAGCCTGCAGAAAACTAAACCACATAACTGATTAGGATGGAGGAGCTACCTGGTTTTGGTTTTGTTCCACAGTGTTCTAAGAACTTAAAAACTTAAACAAAAGGTTAGATACTCCAGGAGGCTGTAAAGGTACAGTATGCCCTCCCTGGGTGATCAGTGCCCTGGGTTTTACCAGTGCTTCTGGACAGGGAGCTGACAGTTTGTGTGGTTTCCAGCTGGACGATAAGGTAAGCGGTATCCTCTCTGCAGGCACGGGAAGGGAAGGGATGGATGTAGAAAGCTGGGTGGGGAGCACCTTCCAGCCCGAAGCTTGTGGCTGCTTGGTGCTGCTCAGTGCTGCTTGCTCACATCGATCCCCTGTAGGATAGATAAAGGTAATGAATGGCTCTCTGAAGCGACAGATAGCTTTAAGTGTTGATACGGTTCTGCTTTGCTGCTCTGGGGTTTGCCACAGGGGACATAATCCAGTTGGGAGCCTGGCTGAGGGCTGGCATTTACCGCAGTCACTTCCAGGAAGCAGTGCACTCTCTCTAAATGAAAACTTGTCGTTAGGGTGCTAGTTGCAACAAGATTTGTATGAATAGCTTAGTCATGGTTCACTTTTTTTTTCTCCTCTAAAACAGCTGTCAACAATCTCGCTGTGGGGAAGGAATCGGCCACTCCTTGTACTTACTGAATAGTCAAACACTTCAGTCATGGTGTCGCAGCCTGGTGCTGCACTTCTTGGTTACTTTTGGAAGCTGTGGATGTGGTCTAATGTCATCTTTTTAACTTATTTATTTATTTAAACACGCTTTTCTCCCTTGCAAATGACCTTTATGTAGATCTAGAAGGCAAAGCACATCACTGGGAGTTAGCTGGTTACTTACCTCAGTTAACGATAAGAAAACAGGATGGCAACACTCCAGGGAAAGCAGCTATGCCGAGAACTTGTTGCTACAGTCAAGCTGTGTGGATCTTTATAAAAAAGATGTGTCTGTATGTATTTATGATCCTTTGGCACAGATCAGGGTCACTCCTGTGTTGATGTCTACGTGACAAAGACGCTGTGACGCCACAAATCTTGTAAAAAGTTCAGTGCCCTTCCAGAGCCTGCCAGTGCAGGCATGCAAAAGGTAAAAGTGCCATCCTAAATTCAAAGTGTAATTCTGTGATCTCTTTTGTGTGTTGGTGTAGGCGTGAGCAGCCTCTTCCAGTTCCCCAGCAGGGCTATGCTGGGATTTGTGGGTCTGTTCGGTGAACCAGACTGGGAAATGAGTTCCAGTTATGAATATGTTAATTCTTTTCTGTACAGTTCAGACCCTGGATCAGTTCCACAGAAAAGTTCATTAAAGAATGAACTGGATCAATTCCCCGACTCCTGTCTCTCTGTGGTCTCACAAGCAGCTGCTGTGGCAAAGGCTTCGGTGCTTCTACCAGGAGAAATTCTCCTGGAACTACACCCTTGAAAGTACTTTTCCAGTTGCAAAGAAGGCATTTGACTGTGGTGCCCGTCCCTGTTTTATAGCATATGAAGACAAGGGAGATAGATGTGTTTCTAAGATAAGCCAGCGAGTCAGAAGTCAAAGCATTTCCTTTTTAAGTTCCCTAAGACTGCAATTATTTCTGTCTAGAGCTAAGATATATCTTCAATGCAAAAATAAGCCCTGCCATTTTAGTAATATTTCTTTTAAAACGTTCATTATAACCATTTTAGGTTCTTTTAAACAGGGGGAGAAAGTGTAATCACAACAGTGCCTAAAAAGTCTGCAGTGAGATACCTTGTGAGAAGTGAGCTGTGATTCTGTTGTAGCTGTAATGGGTTGCGTGTTCTGACATGGTCAGGCAGTCCGACGAGACTATTTTATATGTATTTAAAATAAGACCACCTAAAAATCAGATACAGAGGAGTTTATTGGGTTATTTTTATTATGAGAAAAAGTGAATTCTGTGCTGGTGTAGCAGTGAGGTTCTCACCATTCAGATGTTGAACTGTACAGCGGCACACTGGGAACTTGGGAAGTGCTGCACTTGGGATTTGAGTTAGCATCAGGAACCTCTCAGGCTACTCTTGGTATCTCCCACAGTGCTTGTGCTTAGGGCTTCAGATAGGGTATATCCCAAGCATGGGTTGGCTTTGGTGTCCCTGAGCAGCCTCCTGTGGGGTCTCTGTCCACTGAGAACTGCTGGAGGTGTGAACCTTGTGGGCTTTCATGGGTGTCACAGAGGACTTTAATTTTGTTGTTGGATGCAGCATCCAGAAGGATGTTTTTTCATGGGTTAACATGTAGTTCTGTAGCAGGGACTCATTTGACACAGTTAATCCTCGTTGACCACTTGCATTTGCTTTGAGTCTTTATTTCCTTCATTAAGAACTGGGAATTCACTTAGATATTTCTTCAAAATGATCCCATTTTTAATTGAAATTTGATATTTTTTTTTTGGTGTGTGTGTGTTTTCCCTAAGTTGTTTGTAATAGATCATTTTCCCATGAGGCTGCTCTTGTCTTTCCCAAGTCAATGATAATTTTTAAATCAGTAGATGTGGCAACTGAATTGTCAGTTTTCTCCTATGTGTGGTCTTTTCATGAGGTCACCCTTTGATTGACTTAGAAATTGAGGAACGGAAGATGATCTCTCCTATCAGTGATTTGGATCCTGCATAGGTTCTCTTCTGAGATGCTATTTAAAATGTATAAGTGGATGTAGTTGCAACTGATCCATCACATCTTAGTTTTGAGCAATCATGAAATTTTCTTACAGACTATGCAAAATGTTTAGCATCTGCAGTGAGTAGCTTCTCACTGCTGCTGGTGTCAGTATATTGCAGAATCACAGAATTATTGAGTCTGGGAAAGACCTCTAAGATCAGCAAGCCCATCCTATCACCTAATATCACTACATTGACTAGACCACGGCACGAAGTGCCACGTCCAGTCTGTCCTTAAACACCTCCGGGGATGGCAACTCCACCACTTCCCTGGGCAGTCCATTCCAGTGTCTGATGACCTTTTCCATGAAGAAGGGCTTCCTAACATCCAACTTAACCCTCCCCTGATGCAGCTTCAGGCCCTGCTTTCTCGTCGTATCACTAGTTGCTTAGGAAAAGAGCCCAACCCTCACCTGACCATAGCCTCTCTTCAGGTAGTTATAGAAAGTGATAATTGCCTCCCCTGAGTCTCCTCTTCTCCATGCTAAACAGCCCCATCCTCATCAGACTCTTCCTCCAGGCCCGTCCTCAGCCTCATTGCTCCTCTGAACCTGCTTCAGCCCCTCACTCTCTTCCTTGAAGTGAGGGGCCCACAACTGCCTCGAGTACTGGAGGTGAGGCCTCACCAGTGTCAAGTACTTCATTCACAGGGATAGTTCTAGAAGTCATTACCCTTCGGTCTTATTGCTGAATTGTCTTTAACTTGTTACATTTGCAAAATGCTCCATGAGAAGTCTCCCCAGATTGTTGTTTAATGTGAGTTGTTATTTACAGCATGACAACACTACTGGGATCAGTCTGATCCAGTGTAAAAGGAAGGATTTAGGGCTTTTCTCTATCAGTGACTTCAGGTTTTATTTCTGATTGGGAGGGAAAACAAGTGGTAAATTGCTTATTGAAATAGACTGAATTTTGGCAAGACTCATTCTTCATGAGCATCACTTAGGATTGGCATCCTAAAGCAGAAGAGTGTGTGTCAGTTGGTGATGGCATTCAAAACTCTGTATTGAGAGAATCATAGAATCATTGAATCGTTAGGGATTGGAAGGGACCCCGAGAGAAGCTACTTGATGCGTCATGTTTGAATCCCCTATGTTTGTGTCAGCCATGAGTAATGCAGATCGGAGCACTAAGTTATGCTAAAACCTGTGACGTGTTTTGTAGCTTCATCTGAATTGTATCTGAGGCTTCTGGCAGAGTTACTTGGGAAAGTAAATCTCTTTCCCAACGTGTCTCAGCCCCCAGTGCTGTAACTGCTCTGTAAGTCTGAATGCTGCAGTTAGTAAAACCATTACGAACAGGGATTTTGGCACGGAGCAGCTGTTCTAGACTGGACTGTCTTTGATTCAAACTGCTGGCTCACCTTCTCTTTTTGTGTGGATTAACATGCCAGGCATGTGTCACACATGGATGCTGGCCCACTCATCGTGTTCTTGCAGGTATCCCTGGTCAGTGTAGGGAAGACCAAAGAGGGTGTGTGAATCTGCACAGTGACCTCCGGCAGGAGGTAAAACCTCATGGAAGGTGATGCTGAGGATGGGTTTATCTGAGGATTGCTGCCATGTCGCTGATGCTGGGCTATGGGTAGGATGCTGCGCTGTTCTTGCTGTGTTTTAGAGGAGCACAAGGCCGCTTGTGTGAAATTCCTCCCTTTGGTGCAACTGTATGAATTGCTGTGCTTGATCAGGCTGTGGTCTCTCTGACCTCAATTCCTGCCCCACAGCATTCACTGTGAGTCCATGGGGAGGTACAAGAGCTAGGCAGGTGGTCCATGCTGGTGTCCAAGGGTGTGGTGGGATTCAATACCAGGATGTGTGGCAGATGCCAATTCCCAACTTGTGTAGCTCTCAATACCCAGCCAAATCTTGGAAGTTGCTGTTGATAGGAAGAGAGAGAAAATAGGGGATGCTGAGGCGTGAGGTGAAGTGAATGAGTCTTTGCTCACTTCACCCATTAGTTTCCCTCCTGAGTTTCCTCTGTGATGCTGAAGCCTTCAGCCCCATAATAGCAGTGGGACAATGGATGCGTGGATGGAGGAAGCAGGTGTTAAAGGAAAGGGGGAAGTGGTTTATTTTTTGGGGGGAAGGGGAGACAGGATGACCAGATTTGAACATTAATACAAAGCGGTTTCTTTTGGCACAAGGCCGTGTGCAGCACACTTCCCAACTGCTGAACCCACAAGTAAGGTGGCAGCAAAACTGGAACTCGCCCTTTATTTTGTTGGAGTTAACATCACTTAGTGAGTCAGCTGAGGAATAATGCTTACATGATGTTCCTCTGCTGTTATGTGATAAGTTTTATTATTATTATTTTTTCCCTGCTACCATAAATCTTTTTATGCAGCAACCAGCCTATGGCGCTGGTAGCACTGGGCATCATAAAGTGGGTATGCAGGAAACGCTGGGTTTTAATTGTTTTAAAACCAAACTGAAGATGAATGACTTTACATGTGACCTAGATAAAACAGCTTCTATAGTCTCATCTGAAGGTCTATCTTTGAATTGATGCAGAGGATGATTCTGGACATAACAGTAAGACACCTTGGTTCACATGCTACATAGCAGGTGTGTTTTTTATCCATGGCCAAAAGACTTCCCGTCCGGGGAGTGATGACAGCACTTTATTTTGGTGGGGTTTCCAGCCTGTGCAGGAGCTTCTCTTGAACAGGGGAGTCAGTTTTTCCATCGCTGAGCAGTTTGAAGCTGCTCCACCCATTTTTATGATGAGTGCTCATTGTCTGAGAGCACAGTGGAACAAACCCAAGAGGTGGTGAGCAAGACTTCTGTTGCATTAAATGTGAGTGTTTATATTTTCTCTTCTCCTAGCAGCTGCGAAGAAGGCAGGTTGTCTCAGCTGAGTAGAGAAATAACTACTAAACCCTTGTGCTGTCATAAAAAGGAGTTTTATGTAATGAACATTCATTTCACAAGGTCCAGGTGACTCTTTACACTTCTTTGTGATGCAAGGTGAAAAGCTGCAAATGTTCCTGTTAACTGCAGGTTTTTCTATATGAAGTAATGCTTATGGCAACAGGAAAACAAATATGCCTTGACTTCAGGTGTGTTGTGGCAGGATGCCGGGGGTTACCTCGGTACCCACCATGCAGCTGTATTTGTGTGCTGAAGGATCTATGGGATCCCGCTGACTTGGGCGCAGGAATGTAAATTCATTTATGCAATGGGGTCTTGGGACTCTCCAAAATCTCTGTCTCCTGGCGAGGTGGAAGTTTTGGCTGATTATTTTGGTAAGGTAGCATGAAGAAGATTGCACGCAGCATAGAGGCTGAGATTTGAGCACTTAGCTAGGTTAAAAGTGTGTTCATGAGTGGATGTCTTGCTCATGTCATCTGTAAGATGCTGGAGGGAGTAGGGTGCCTGGAGCTGATTTGGCACCTATGTCACCGTTAAAATAGGACTTTGGTCCCCATTTTCATGAGCCGTGTATGAAGCTACAAAAAGAACAAGAAGAGTTTACAAACTAAAACTGGGTAATAAATATGCTTGCATGGATGTTAAGAGGATTAATTGTTTGCGAAGTTTGTTGAAAGTGGGAGAATTAAAGTAGTTCTGAGGTGGTAACAGGCACTGTGACACGTACGTCGTCTCGTTGCTTCTTCCAGTATAAGCAGCATTTGTCCATCTGTGTAAAATTCATGTCAGTCCCATGTTTTCCTGTGTTCTGGAAATTTTATGATTTGCTTTAGGGTGGTAAAATGTTGTCCTTCAGGTGTCATATCTGAAGTACTGTGCTGCATGTGAAGTGCTTCCTTCTGCAGCTGCAACTGGCTCTTATTTAAATACGAACAAAAAAAGCTGTGGGGTTTAGTACTTAGACCTCCCTGGTTTTTCCTTTTATCAGATTAGCTAGGGTTTTGGCAGGACTTTGTGCTGCTTTTTCTTAGCCAATCCACTTGCATGTGAGTGTTCAGTAACTTACTTGCTTTATAATCTCAAAGTTCAGAAGTCTTTGGGCTGTTTGAGACTCATAAGAGATCTTACCCCAGCAGCAGCTTATAGTGAGGTAATAAAAGGAAGATGCTTTAAGTAGAAAATTGTTGGAGAAAGATGGAGGACTTGTGGCAAAAAAGTGCTTGGAAGTGTGTGGATCTTCCTGAAACTACAAAATGTGAGTGTGGTTTCTTTTAACCTTTACTGGATTCCTTGTGTGGCCATACCCTCTGCTATGAGATGGCAGAGAAATGGCATCGTACAGCTACTGTGGATCTGCGTTATATAAAAAGATTGACCATTCAAAATGTCTAAAAATGATTAAAGTCATCAAATGAATGTAAATTTATAAAGTTTCTTAATGCTCTGCTTATTCTTTTTTTATTTTACCCCTCTGGGAAAAGATTTGTGAAAACTCTGCCAAATTTTTCTAGAAACCTCTAGTCTTATGATTGCTGCTGATATCAATTAAGAAGGAATAATACCATTAACACAAATACCTGTGTGTGTTTATGCTTTTGGCTCGTGATACTTCAGTGCCAGGAGATACTTAGGCCACTTTGGAGGAAGCGTGCTTTGAGTTGTTTTCTTTGTAGGGGTTTTTCTGACTCTTAGATAATGCTGGATCTGAGCTGCTGGGTAGTTTGAGGATGAAAAAGTGGTCTTGGTTTAGTGTTTGTAAGCTGCAGTGAGGAACAGAGCTGCTGCAGTGTGGTTGTGTTAACACGGCCACAATGCTCAGCATAGAGTGTATTGAATTGCCACATGCAAGATGCGAAGTCCGTCTAGTTGGGACCATGTCGATTACGACCAGTTGGAAAAAGACATTTCCCTTGATGGAGAGGAGAAAAAAAGCTGTAGGGATGCTGTTAGACAAGAGCCTAGCAGCAACGGAGAATTTGGGAATACGCCCGAGCTGGGGAATGCACTGATGAGCTCGAGATGTGTGCCTTCCAGCCAGGGAGAGTTGTGGGGTGGGAATGGCATGGAAGGACCACCCTGTATGTTGGGAACTAATTTGTCACCTCTGCTTTTTGCTCAGCTTCAGAGTTAGCAAGTTGTTCTTCATTCAGAAGCTAACTTGGATATGTCCTGGGCTGTAAACAGTGTTCTGTAAAGATGCAAGAGTTAACCCTGTTTGCTGACTTCCAGGAGAAATCAGCGGATGCTGATTCACTGCCTAGTGCAGGTTGCTGAACACCAGCGCTGTGATGGGCCAGTCTTGGTGTCGTTGCCTTGGCCAGTGTTTTTGACAGCTAAAGGAGCACAGGCAGGATCAGAACAAACATTGATTTTTGTTTGCCTCTTTAAACTAATCTCTGTCAACTCCCTAGTGTCTGTTATGCAGAAAATAATTCTTGTCTGATACTTCCAACCCAGAAAAGTACTTTTATATCCAGCAGCCAGGAAATCGAGTAAGTCCTGATCTATTCTTGATTTCTTGTGTTTCCTGTGGTTGCATTGTTTGTGTTACCAGCCCTAATATTTACATACTTTTGAATGAGCTTTTCTTTTTTTGGAAGATAATGCTTTGTTCCTGTGCCCTGCAGAACAGGTTCCTCCATTTATTTTTTTTTTTAATAACCAAACAACTTGCTTTCTCAGAGGAGTAGGAGATTAAAAAACCAAAGATTATAGGAAACACCAAAGGGAGATATCTAAGAATAGAATGGGTTTTTGCTGACGATATGCTAAGATTCATTCTAAACTTGTGTCTACCCTTCCAAATGTCCTTGGGCTCTTTCAGAGCTTTTTAAAACTTCTTGTATATCAAATTACATGCTGGTGGGTGCTTTTATCTGAATAGCAGATGCATTCACAATTGACGTTTTAAATGCAAAGGTGGTTCTATGAAAATGCTAGTAAGAATGAAGTTTTGCTTCCCACTAGAACCCCAAAGCAGGGCGAGTCAGTGGATTCCACAGTGTTAATGTTTAAAAGTCGTGCTGGTGAATGATATCCAGCTCTGGAAACTCTGATGTAGTCTTTTTCTGTGAAGTAAGGAAGATTTCATAGTTATGTTCCTTGCCTTTCTTCTGGGTGTGGGGGAGTGATGGAGCTAATGTTCTTCTGGAGAGCTGTCCCTTGGTACATCAGCTGGCTGCCTTTTCCGTGGATATATTGGATATATTTCCTATAGTAACCTTGAGGAACTAATTTGAAATTGTCTATTAAAAGAAAAATAATAAATGTGGTCTTCAAAGAAGTGATGATCAGCCTTTATTTGCAGGTTCTATTTTCCAACTGCTTTTCAAATAAGTATTTCTTTTAAGAAGTTAAGGAAGAACGTTGAGACTTAATCTTTTCTTGTCTATCTGTTCTCTCTGCCGTGAAATAGAACCGATTTGCACCCTGATGAATAGTGACTGGGAAGCCTGTCTGGTTCTGCAACAGGATCCATAAATAGCATTAGTGTCTGGTTTACTTTGGGAAGGAAGGTGTCCCATTGTGGCGGTGGTGGAGGGGAGCCCTGGACTTGCTCGAGGTAAAGTTTCCCTGTCTGGGCAATGTTCACCAGCATGACACTTTAAAAGAAATACGATACAGAGTGTGGAGCTTGAGTTTTGAAGTACAGAATGACTTTAAAAGCTGAAGCAAGTACTAATTTCTACAGAAATGGGTTATCTTCTTTTTCTCCTCTCTACTTCTCCACCATGGGTTCAGAAAGGACTTTGTGGATCATAAAGCTGGTATGAAAAAAATTCACCATCATCCTTCTTATCTGTTGCCACAGGGAGCACCTTGAGACAGACTTAGTGTGTCATTGCATGAGGTCTGTGTGTAACACTCCAGTACATTCAGGTGGATGGGACAGTGCTTAGAGTAGCTGTTCTAGTTACCAGACTCGATCTGGCAGCTAATTCTGTGGTTTTGACAAACGCCTCTGAAATGCATGTTCCCAACCATCTGTAAGGGTATTAAGCCAAGAGTTGCCAGTTTTGGTCCCTGGAGTGTTTCGTTAGTGGCACAGTTGCTAAAAGAGAAACTGTCCTCTGTGCTAGATTAAAAGTGAGTATGATGTGGAGAGTGGAAGAAGAGGGTTCATTCAGGGACTGAACTGTTAGCTATGCTCGATACTGCAGAAGCAAGCATATGTGCTCTTCTCTTGCAAGATGGCAGTGGCAGGTAACTGTCTTGAAGCTGAGCTGTGAGCAGATGAGGCTCAGCATGCTGAGGTCCCATGTGGACTACAGTGGGTAAAATGAAACCAGGCCAATTGTCAGAATTGGAATTGAAGTTGTTAATTTTTTCCCCCTTAATGGTGGTGGTGGTGATGAAACGCTCCCTCACTGTATTTTTCCTTTTTTAAACTGCTTGTGGCATGGTTCTTGCTGGATGTTGTGAAATGTAAATAACGCCAAGGTAGTGAACTCCACATTCCCAGCTCCTTGGCAGTGTTCGTGAATGGAAACATCTGTCCATGTCCTCTCTGCTTTACTTCCCTCGTACAGCTGCCCGCTTTAAGCACCGCTTAGCGCTGCAGAGGCCTGGAAACCGTCTCCTTAGCTTGTGCCTGTGTGCACTGCACAAAATGGTGGAAAATCTAGAAGCTAAAATGTGTAATTTTTTTTTTTTTCACCTTTGTGAGAATTTTAGAGCAAGTCAGTAAAATCTGTGGTGTTCTTGTGCCAGCCTGTGGCTGCAAGACTCTATGCAGGATACAGTCTTATGCTCTTGGCAAAGTCCAGCTCTGGCCTTGATCTGGTGGGTCTCACTTGGGTTTTATTCGCAAATCACAACCCCTCACTTAGCAAACACGTGACTGTTCCCTGTATCTCACATCAGGATTGTACAACCTGCCTTTGGTGGGGTGTAATCTTCATGTGAAAGGACATGTTGGTTTGTAGACTAGGAGATTGATGGTAAGATTTCTGAGCTGCTTCTGCATGAAACCACCTCTTAGAGAGGAGTGAGAGTGAGGGGAACAGCACAGACTACAGCAGCAAGTGCAGAAAGGAGAGAGGGAAACCACCCTGGTAATTTGGTGTTTCTTCTTGAGATCAAGTGGGGAATCTCAGCAGCTTTTCACTAAGTGAGTATTAAAAAAAAGAACCCCAAAGAAGCCGTGCAAGTAGTGCAGGAAATACGTAATGAACATTTCACGATTGGCAGAGATAGGGCTCCAGAGTTGTAGGTCGGTGTCAGGTTGTAAGTACTGACAAGGGTGCTGGCTTTGGGTGAGTGTTTGCCAGGAGCGGGGACAACTTTGACTGAAGCAGACTTTGTAAACTTTAGACAATACTTTACATTCTCTTTCACTTAAAGAAATTGTCGTGAATTTTGTCACGTTAGTTGAACTCAGAATTGAGACACTGTCTTTACAAGGTGCTTTCTTTTGTACTTGCAATTTTAATCATAGAGCAGGAGAAGAAGAGGGAACACAGAGTTTGTTCCTTTTTAAAAGTAGAAATATCTCCTGTTTTGTTCTCTCACCCTTTGTGCATGTGGTGAAAAAAGCTTTTAAACAGATCAAAAAACTTTCTAGTGTGTAGCATTGATTTAAAGAAAGACTGCATGGGCCATTTTTGATGGGTTGGGGGTGTATTAGGTGAATCGTATTAACAACCGGCTGTGATACATTTGTGAAAATGCAGTTTAAAAGTTATTTTTCTTTTGCTGTCAATACATGAAAAATTCTTTCTCTGAGGGAACCCAGACCTGCGCTAGCCAGAGAAATATTTGGCGTGCAGGATATCCAGTTCAGAAAAAAGTGGGTTATTCTTAACATAAATTACATACTCGGAATTAAGTATGATTAAAATTACAGTGAGGAGAGGCTAATAAGCGTTTTACTCTGCTTAGGAATTTGACTTAAAGCCTACATTGGAGCCTGAAGTTGAATTTGAGCTGCTAATGCAGTTGAAGTGTAAAATGCCTCCCTGTCTCAATTGAAGTAAGCTAATGTAGGGTTTTACTGAATTACATTTCTTCTTCTCCTTCCCTTTGAACAGATTTATAAAGAATTATTCTGATTTTGTTTTCCCCTCTGAGTCATTCCAAAAGCTTAATACAAAGCATTGTTGCATAATGGAGGGGGATTGGTTCTGCTCTTTCTCTCTAGTGTCTCTTCAGAATTTCCAGCCTCATAAATAATCGCTCAAGGCAAAGGTACACTGATATTATTTGATGAACAGGAAGTCCATGAATAGCCGCGGTATTTTGCTATAATTACATTTGCAGTGATGCAGGTGTTGAGTCTTAGCTACAGTCAGGAAAACCAGACCTTCAAATAGATATATCTGTAAGAATGTGCAGATGAGGAGGAGGGCTGTAGGTCTGAAGGAAACTACAGCAGCAACATTGAAGGGTTTAGAAACCAAAGTTTCAGGAGCTGTTTTGCTGATGGCACTGCTGCTGTGGCTTGGCAACAACAAAACAAACCCATATGAACCCCTCTTTCTCCAGGAATGGTAAGATGCCTTCCTTAACATTTTTTTGTTGTTTTAGATGGGTTACGGTGGTCTTACATTGGTTTGCTACTGCTTCTGCTCAGGGAGGGCTCCTGTCATTGTCTCAGGGCTTGGTGGTTTTGATTCAAGGAGTGGTTTGGCTCATGCTTCTTGCCCCCAAACCTCTCCTTAAGTTTATGTGATGCAAAATCCCTTCTGTTGATTCTGTGGATGAACAAAGCAGCTACGTGTTCACCCTTGAGCAGCTGGTTAGGTGACACCCCACATCTCCTTCAGACAGTGAGGGTGTTAAAACACCTCATTAATACGTGAGTGCTGTCAGTGAGATGGCTGAAGGAAAAGCAATGCTGTCATTACTGTAATTTCAGAAATGCCTGAAACCTGCTATGTTGGGAGACTGACTCACCCTGCCCTTGCTCTGGGAGTATGGTGGGATGCAGTGGGAGAGTATCCTGTTCTTTTTCACAGCTTTATGACCTTGTATCAGCAGCCTGTGGGTTTATTTGGGAACAGACTGATGCAGGAGAGAGGATGATAAGCAAACGGAAATGTTTCTATGTGTGATGCTCATAGCTGAAATGGTCTTGGAGAAGTTATTTTGAGAGGAAATCTTGGCTCACATTCATCAAGCAGCCTGTGATATGGAAGAAGAGGGGATGGGGAGAAAGGAAGCAGGTGGTGAGAGGGTGCCTGTACTAGAGCAGTGGAGCACTGCTTATATTAACCCTTTGAAATCCCCTGCTTTTCCTTCATCCTTAGATGGTCATTATTTCAATTGCTGAGCTGTACTCAAACTTAGTATGAACATTTGTATCTGAGAGAAGCACGGCGATGCCTTTAGTTGAGTTTGACTCTGAAGCTTTACAGGGCAGATTTGTGTGTCAGCCCCTGCGGGCTGGGATATAAATAAATAAATAATTCCAAGAGATCATCTCAGTCTATCTTGGTGTTGTTCTTGAGCACTTCTCTCAGCTTTGGATGTTCTTGAAGGACTTGCTCTCTATGGCGTAAAAAGTAGTACTTAAGATATTGAGACAGAAACGGTGCTGTCTCTCCAGAAAGCAGTATCAGTACAAATATTCAAAGGGTCCAGTAAATCCAGTAATGAACCAACACATGACACTGTGCCCTTGTGCCTTTAGGACTGTAATTACGAGTGTCTTGTGCTGTGAGACAGTGATAGGTTCAGCACTGTCTTCTTGTTAGAAATGCTGTGTCTTCTGTGCTATTGTTCAAAGACGCCTCTGAAAGTCTGATTTTAGTAGTAGAGCTGAGTGAATAATTCAAAAACTTTGTATCAAAGCCTTGTTTAACTTCTTAAATGAGCTCACCATAACCTCTTTCTGCACCCCTTCTGCATGTGTCATACAAATATTAGAATAATCGAGATTTACTAGTGCAAATGTTTCTGTGAAGTGAATTTTTAGAGCTTGATGTATGAGTGTTTATGGAAAGAGGAATGTTAAAATCTCACACACCAGTGTCTATGCCAGAAACATGTGCTTGCTTACTTGAGAAGAGGATGGGGGACGGGACCCTCGGCTTCATTTGAACAGTGCTAACTAAGCTCATTTGTCAGATTGACTCCTATGCGGTTTAAAAGATGAACACATGTATTTAAAGGAATTGGATCTGTATCTCTCTTCAAGGCCATTCTACAAACAGTAGCAGTACCAATTCTAAAATATTTGCTTTTTTTTCCAGATAAGTACTATTTCTGACTCTTTTCCCTCTTTACATGAGAAGAAGCAGCACGTTCAAAACACTTCTGCTTAGCGTCACTGGGCAGCTTAATGGTCTGCAGAGCAGAAAAAAAACCTATAGTCATTTTCCAGGTTTGATCTTCCCTTGGCTTTAAGTCCAGTTTAGGCTCGAAATCCTTGCAGATGGATAATTTGGGTGGATTCAGCATAGCTACTCACATGTATTAATGTTTGCAGCCTTGATAGTGAAAGTGTCAAGTCACTTCTGAATACTGATGGTCTTCGCAGGACTTTTATTAGCCTTTTAACCAAGTTGTCTAGAGAATCAGCACTCATTCATCTTTTGATTCTGAAGAGAATGGAAAACAAAATCTGAAAGCCAGCTCTAGAAGCAGGGGTTGAGTACTACGTAAGCAGCTGGGTGATGCTGTGTTCGCAGTGAAGAACTGTTGCTTAATTTGCTAGAAGACTTTATTAAAGGCTATTTATTCTCTCTGCATACAGACCTTCCCCTGTGCATGATCTGTCAGCCCTCTAATCTTTCTGGCACTGCCAAGTGTGTGCTGTAGCTTCTTCAGAGGATAAGATGGAAAACCCATACTCTGTCAGTTCATTGTGGGTTTGTGCAGTCTGTATTGCATCAGTGGGGTTTGCTCTGCATTTTAGACTTCTTCACCGACTTTCATCTTCAAGCTCTGCTGAAGCCTTCTTTAACAGTCTAAACATGGGTCGTGAAGAGCTGCCCAGGAACATGCTGTACTCCAGCCACTGGTAAGCTTCCATGCCACGTGCCCCTCGCAATGTATGCAGAAATCTGGAATTACAGGCTTGGGTGGCGAAGCAGATTCTTGGAGTGACAAAGAAACTACTATTGAAATCTTCCATTGCCTTCAGTCATAGCTGTTGCTAGTGTAACTTCTAACTGAACAGAGGACTAGAAATGGCATCAGTGTGTGTATACCCAGGCCTGTGAAGGAGGGCTGAAGACCTAACATGGTCTTTAGATGTAGCAACTTCTGGATTTTGGGGTTGTTAGTAACCCAACAAACTGAAATCCCAGCTTCATCACAACAATCAACCTTGAATTTGCAGAAGATGGATAGTGAAATGTAAGAGCTGAGCAAACCTGTGGTGGTTTTTTTTACTTTCCTGATACTGTTGTGTGTGCCAAGTCATAGTTTACCGGAAAAAAATGAGTTGAGTCCAGCTGGTTAACAGTGGGCATTGGCCTGTTGTTCTTGTAAGCTGTCAGTTTGGAGGAGAAGATTGTTCAGAGTTAGTCTGACTCCCTCACGTTAGCTATAGCATCTGGTGCAGTTGTGTCTTTATCAAGCTGGAAAGAGTTGACCGAGGAACATCTAGTCCATGCTCCTTCATTCCCTTGCAGTGCAGTATCAGTGATTCATCAGCTGTAACTTGCTGGTTCCTCTGCTTAGGGAGAAAAAAAAAAGGGAGGTTTGAGTGCTCTTTACTTGTTTTCAATTAAATATTGGTACAACAAGAGTTGTTTTGTGACAGGAAGGACCCGACAATCTTACAGAACGTGCAGAACAGGCAGGCTGTGTCTTGTCATCCCATTACGACATTCCCAGTACAGAAAACACCCTTTTTGCTTTGGTAAACTTGCCCTTTATTAGTACTGAACTGCAAATGGACATGTACACATGCCTTTGTACACTGTGGGTTCAGAGCAGTGTGTTGTCTCTTCAGATACTGTGTTCCAAAGCATGTGTGAACAGAGGTAATATTTCACTGGGATAGTCTTCCAAAGGAAGTGGTGGATTCCTCAGCTTTAGACACTTAAAAGGCTCAGTTTGACAGGGTGCTGGGCTGTCTCATTTAAACTGTATTTCTTTAGCTTAAAGGCTTGGACTAGATGATCCTCGAGGTCTCTTGCAACCTGGTATACTGTGATACTGTGGTATTACCCTTATTTACTGTGTGGGGAGTCAGACTTGGCAGCATTTCCTGGAATACCCACTAAATCTTAGTGTTTGCCAAGTGAGCTGCTGGAGTTTACAGTTAGAATTTGTGATTGCAACAGGCGAGATCTCCGCTGCAGCATGAAGTGGGGAGAGTTCTGGCTCAGCTTTACCTTAAGTGAAGAATATGAAGAGTTGCAGGCTGTAGGCAGAACAGAAAGCAACCATTGTAGCTTGGTTACCTAATTCTGTGCTTCATTGCTGAGAAGAAATTATTTGACCCCTGAGCAAACTGTAGAGCTTGCGCTTAAGTTTTATATAGTTAATAATAACCTCAAGGAGAAACTGGATCAAAATAAGCTCTAGATATTGTCGTAGCTCTTTGCTTTTTGGTTGCATATTAATATTAAGCAAAGTAGGAGGGTAATTTGTCATCTTTTGACAGCTTTGTCCCCACATGCTGAAGTATCTTTGATACTTCACCCTCTACATGGTGACCTGTGGACCATCTATATTAGGTCTTTATGCTATTTAGTTGGGTTATTCCAAACTCACTAGAGATTTGCACTGCATCCCTGTCAGGATTCAAACTGGTGCCTGTTCAAAAATGCCTCACCTTGTCTTTTAAAGCTTCTTGTCCAAATAATAGTTGGTTGAATAACATGTTATTTTTTCTGCTCATTATTGAGCTCATTTAGCATTTTTAGAGGGGAAAACAGTCAGTGACGTGAGTGTGGACTGGGTAGAGTGATGATGAGGTATAGCTGTTGTTTTCTTTCTTTTAAAGCTAAATAAGGTTTTTTGCTGGTGTATTTTGATTCTTGTTTATTTTGCTAGTTGTTTTAGAGAAGAATAGTCTGGGAGAAGGGAAGGAAGAGGAAGCGTTTACCCTTGCAACCATCATTGTTAGCCCTAACATTTGGTAGAGCTTTGCTGCTTGGGCTTGACCTTTTTAAACTTAAGAAATGTGGTTGTGTTTGTATTTCCATCTTGTTACATTTGAAAACTATTTTAGCTGTACCACATCGCTTGAACATTAATGGGGGAATGTTTTTCAGAGTCTTGATAGAGTTTCCAGGCAGCTTTTCATCCGCCAAGTACTGTACCGGGCTCTCAGCGGTGGGGTTTTGCTTGGTTAGCTCTCAGAATCTGCAAAGCAACTGTTCAAAATTGCTGACACATGTTAAGTAATGTGGAAATCACCATCCTAGTCCATTGAAGTCTGAGTGCTCATGTCAGCAATAAGAACAGGATCTGACCCTGAAAGTTATACATGAACTGTCTTAATCTGGAGAGCATTTCTAGGCAGTGCCTTCCCTTTGACTCTGGCTAGTTTATGCTTTTGGTCTTGGGTATTGTTCATGTGTTTTTTTAAAGAAGTCAAATTATTTGCTCAGTCTCTGGAAAAATACCTAATTCTATCTCATCCCTGTATGTTTGAATTATTCAACCATGCGTGTACTTGGTGGTGCCACCTGAAGAGTGAAATCTGAGTTCCATCGTTGAATATCAGGAGAGGTAGTGTCCAGTTCTGACAATAATGCTATCGGTACAATCCTTATTGATAAGAAATGCATCATCTTCCTCCTCATTCCTCCAAACCTCTGCTTTTCAGCTTTGGAGCAGCTGTAATCAGCCCGTACAACTTCCCTTCCTCTTCTCATGAATAAATCCAACTACCTTATCTTCTCTTTCGGAAAGTCTTCCCTGTTTTTAACAGCCTCTCGAGCAGCGTATGAAAGGGGCTTTCACTGGGCTAACAGGAAGCGAAATGAATAGTGGAACTTTTGATAATGCCCCGTCTGTCTGAGCGGAGGATCAGCCCGACTAAATTGTCCCAGATTAGTGAATGATAGTGCTTCAGCCGAGGCCAGAATTGTAAGTTTTTAATCTTGGAACAAGCAATGACTTCTTCCTCTTAAACAGCCATCAACTCAGTCTTTGATTGGGAGGCTTGCAGTCATCCATATTCAGTTAGTTTGGGTGGGGATTGTGTTGGTTGGGGTTTTTTTCAGTCTGCATTCATGAGGCTTCACAAGCCTTGAGTGCTTTGTTTGGTGCTGGTGATTTTGGTAGGACCTGTCGTGCCCACATGTCATTTCTGCCAGTAACGTGCACTGTGCGTTGGCTTTCCATGCCCAGATTGAAGCGTATCACAACTTTCTTAATTGTGCTGCCTCGCAGGCTTTTGCAATTAGCCCTGGGGTGGTTTGGATGTAGTTTTGTAAGTGACACTTTTTGTTCTTGCCACCTTCAGCCTTACTGGGGTGGGTGGTGACTCCTCACCTCCCACCCCACAACTTCGTCCAGACTTTGTGATAATCCGGCTTGACAGGAGAGACAAATGGTTGAAAATCTAAATGGGGCAGCTTAGTTAATTGCCTTAGGCCTGACTTGTCTGCTGGTCACACTAGTTTCATGGCAGTCCGACGTGATTGGCGTTTGAGGAATTGCACTGGTATAATACTGGCAACAGCAGTGGAAATTCTGCTCTATTGTTTTGATATGTTTGCTGCCTGAGGAGCACCTTTTTGTTGCAAATAACTCTGAAACTCAGCTGATGGAGTGGATGTACTACTTTTAGTTTAGATCAGACTTTTCATGTTCCCAGTAATAGCATGACTGTCCTACTTACTAATACTTTGCTTTTTTCTCTGTGTATTTTCAGGCCTTTTTTCTTGGATTTTAGTACTGGAAAACTCTCTTAATGACAACTTTGCTTAGGTAAGTGAAGCAAGATTTTTTTTTTTCGGTGGGTTTTTTTAGAATCACTTCCCCCTATCTTAACTTCTTCTGCATGTTGTGTTGTAACTGCCAGCCAGCTGTGCTGCGTGTGCTGTGGTTAAGGCTAGAAAGATGTAGTAAACAAAAATAGGGGTAATGCCTCTAGTGTGACATAAGGACCTCATTTATTAATTTAATCAAATGAAGTGGACATGGTGCAGCATAATGAAATACAGCTTTCATCTGCGTATTACTGCATAAATATAAAATGCTTTCTCGAGAGATGCTCTGCATTTTGTAATTTATTTATTTTTTTCCCCTGGAAGTTAATGTGTTTTGTTGGCAATCAATATCACTTTGTTGGGAAAATGAAGTCTTAATACTTCCAGGTCTGTAGATGCAGTTGCTTCTCCTCCATCCCTTTCTCTTCTGTCACTCCCTTGACAATTTTAGACAGGACTTTCTGACGTGGATGGCAAATCAAATAATCAGTGGTTATTTTTTTAGCTCAAAAGATGGGAGAACCTGAACAAATTTAACACCACCCCTTTCCCCTTCTATTCCCTGAACGCAGTCTACACATATAGATTCCTAAATTTAAGCTAATCAGTGATGAATGGGTTTTCTTGGCGTTGTCTGCAAGCTCATGTTCTTGTCTACTTCTGAATACTGTTGCAAACTGAGTTCTCGTGCTGCTGCATAGCACAAGGGCACTTGAGAGCCCAAGTCCAGCATAGCGGGAGCTTGGGTGATAGGTGGACGAGCTGAGTGTGCCGTTGTACCAAAATATACTGTATTTTTTCTCCCTCTCTATGAGGGAAGAGAAGATTTGATTTACCTTTGCAAGGCAGCAAGTTCATACCCAGACAGGCAGCTGAGTTGATGCATTAGCTGGAGTTGCTTGTAAGCCTGGATGAGGCCAAACAGTGGCTGCAGTATTCACACGGGAATATAGTATCATGGCATCTGTGCTGACAAAGATAAAAGTGCTGCTGTTCTTTGTAAAGTGTCTGTGAGAGGGTTTTCTTTTTTCTCTCTGTTTTCTGTTGCTGGGTCCTCAGCAGTACCCTCCCTCTCTTCCTTTTGATCTTCTTCCAGTCAATGGCCATCATGGAAGCTTCTGCCTGTTGTCCCTTGAGATGATGGACTTGAGTTAAATAAATTGATCCAGTCTTAAACTAGCCTTCTCCAGTCTGCTTTTTCTTGGCATTTGTCCCTCTTGGGGAGCACTCTGGGAGAGTGAGTAGGTCTTTAGCCTTAAAACCTCACTTTTGCAAAATTGAAGACTCCATCAGCCCTTTGGTTTTCTTTTAGGTAGCTTGTCTGACCCATCTTGCAGGTCTGCAGTTCCTTTGCTAAGGAACTAAACTCAAGTTATCTTGTGTAGTGTAGCTTTTGGAATTTTCAGAAACGTGTGTGAACTGGCTGATGGCCTCCAAGCTGTAGGTACTCCACCTCAGGTATAGATTCTAGACGCAATAGGTGATCTGCCTGATGGTTTGCTAAACTGCAAGCAGAAGTGGCTGTAAAATGAAGCTGAAGCTGAACATCCTGGCAGCCTTTGCATTTTACTAATTTACTGAAAAGACTGTATCAGAGCCATCTATGGTATCTCTGAGATAGTTTGTTGCTTGGAATCCAGCAATGCCTTGCTCTCTTGAGACACACTTGCCTGTCACAGTGCACTTGTGGTTCCCCCACGTCTCCCTCAACTGCTTGAGGAGTGACTAATTTGCAGCCTGAGGCTGTATTTATTGATGCTGCTGCCTGTCCAGTGAGTAGAGAGGACTCTGCAAACCAGGGAACTATTTAGGCAGCCGTTTTAAATCCTTTTAACTTTGTATGTTAGACACATCTCTGAATATATGCAGAGCTAGCTAATAAATAACCCAGGGAATGGTAGTTAAGAGGAAAGGACATAATTAATTCTGTCATGTACTCTGCTTTAAAGTTGGATCCAGAGCAGTAATGCATTATGCTGGAAAGGTAAACACTGTCATTATTCGACAACGAAACATGTACGAGGCTGACACTGTTTTCCTCCTTTTGATTTAATAATTTGTTCTTTTGCACTGGTTCGAATATCTTCGATGGTCTTTGTTTGGTACAGTGGAAGCCTGATGAAGCCTTACCCTTTCTGAAGGGTCATTACTCCTTTATTTGACTTTTGTATTAAGGCTCTTTGCTGACACAGAACGTGTGCTGTTCCAGAAGGCTCTTACTCTGTTTGCTGTGGTTGGGGTGCTTGGCTGTAATTCCTGCAGTGTAGTTTGGAGTGAGTTGGGTATTTCTGTTTCATCAGGTGATTACTTTTCAAATTCTCACATGGCAGTGTTGACCCAGGTCAAGCACGTGTGACACATAAAAGAAAATAAAATGCTTTTTGTGGAGATGCTATTAAAAAAGCTGATGTGAGTTTCTGTTAACTCGCATTGCTTTTGTTTCCTTTTCCTCTCCCTCTGTGCCAGAGGGGAAAGAAAAAGTCTGGCTATGGCCAATGAAACTTACGAGGTCCTTCACATTGTCTTTTTTTTCTTTATTAGTGGAGAGAAGGATATGGAAGAATGCTCTTTTTATATATTAAAACATTTAAAGCTGCTTTGAGAATGATATCCTTACTAAATGGAATAGTCATCACAGTTAAATAATTGCATAAAGCCAAGGTAGTTAACTTTTGGGCTTATAATAACTGGTAATAGGAAAAACTGCTGAAGTGACTGCATTTTGATTCTCCTCCCACATGACACACAACACAGCCACTCCCAACTCCTTCACACTTCTCATTAGAGCAAATGTCTTCATTTACAGTTCAGCACACACATGCTGTCTATCTTGTCCATGATTCAGGCAGCCCAGTCTGAGTATCAGAAGAGGACTTGAGTTTGCATAAATGAAGATGTGTGTTTCTAGAGCAGGTTAAGTTGTGCAACCCCTCAGTGCCTCTTCCTGTGGAGTTTTCTTAAAAGTTTTGCAGCTCTGGCTCTTCCAGAAGTCTTGGGCAAAAAACCGCTCATGGAGAAACCGGTGGAATAGCTGATGCAGCTCAGCAGCCACCTCCTAAAATAAGTGGTGGAAGGATGCCTGTTTCTCTTAGCAATATTTTCTTTGGAAGATGAGCATCTCCTTAGCATGTCCTTGGCTCTCTGTCTGCCTAGCAATCTATAGCACTGAGTTCTCCTCCTTTCACTGTTCCCAGACCAGCCAGTTTAAACGTTCCTTGTTAAAAGCAACATGATAATCTCTGCTCCTTTGGGGTCTGATTGCAGAAAACTTGCAAAACTCCCAGGAATTTGGAGAGGGAGCCCTTCCTTGGTATGAATCCAGGAGGAGTTGTGTGTTGTCAACTTGCACAAGCTCACTCTTCAAAGTATGGAATTTATGTTTTCTTTTTTTTTTTTTAGGAGAAGGGATCTAATAGAAAGTCATTGGCGCTTGATGGGTGGCACAAAGCACATTGGCTTGAGGGGCTATTGTTATGTGGTTAATGCGCTGTTTATTTTGCAGCCAGTGATTTTTTTTTTTTATTTTTTTTATTTTGCTGAGACAGATGGAGGGATTCCCAGTTCCACAAGCATAACCCTGGGAGAGATTAGTTTGTTTTAGGTTTCACCACTTGGATGATGAGGTTAGCCTGAGACAGAGACGCATCCTGGTGTAAGGAAATGCTCTTGGCCCAGATCTTGTCTAGCAATGTAAAGCTTGAGAAAGGACCAAGAGGTCAGTTTCAGCCTCTTAAGGAATGCAATATATGTTCATACTGTGGCATGTGTGGACTGCCCTTTTTATTTCAGAAAGGGTAAAAGAAAAGTTATGAATTCATGCATTATTTCTAAAAAATGCTCTAATTAGAGGAACAGTTAGTTCTGAAGTAGAGCCTACTCTACAGCTACATAAATATTTACATCAGTGATACTGAAGCACTAATGATAAAAAAATCTTAAGGGATTTTTTTTCATAGCTAGAAGGCGAAGAACAATTCTCGCAGTCTCTGCCTCTTAGCACCTTTTACTTTACTTGTCTCCCTACTACTGAGCTAAACAGTGTCCTCAGTCTGCAGACACCAAGACTTTATTGTCATCAGTAGTAGTTTTAAGTAATTACTCTGCAGTTTTCCTAACACTTGTTAGAGAAGTGAGCTCTTCTGCTTGTGTCAGTTCAAGGACTGACATTTCTGATGATGTGTGTACAAAACTGAAGCTCTGAAATGAGCTGAAATGAACAGGAACTTGTTTCCTCTTTGATCACATGGGCACTTACACACTTCCCCATCTGCTTTGACTTTGAAGATTGCTGAGGTTCTTCCTCTGTCTGACCCACTTGGCATAAGCTAGAGAAGATTATCTTTCTTCAGTAGCCAAGTTTATAGGGCTTTGGCTTATTCGTAAATAATCCTTGGAGTTTTGAGTGCTGCGTTTTTCCTTCTTTCCCCTTCAAAACCAACTTGCCGTCATTTGTGTACAAACTGGGGAAATGATTTTTCAGTCTATAGATGGAGTGTAGAGTTGGTGCAGTCACTAGGCAAAAGGGCATGTAAAGTGTGCTGAGGAGACTTCACTTAATAATCCATGATTTTCAGTAACTATCATGCAATTTCTGTTTGTGGTCTTAGTACAGAAGAGCATCAGCTACAGAGGAGAGCTTGGCTCCACTAGTCCTTGTACAAGCACAGTTCCAGAGTACAGAATCGGGATGAGACACATTTGCGGGCCTGGATACACAGAAACTATCTTCATAGAAAATTGATTTTTATTTAATGTGCTCACAGCCGAAGGATGGGATGATGCTCTATTGTTGCTTTCACGCTTGATTACCTGCACCAGCAGTTTGCTTGCACGTGTTAGTGGTTATTGTAAGGTAGCATCAAAACTAACTTTCATCTTTTCTGAACATAACTTTATTCTGAGATGGAAAGTAGCAGAATCAGTGCGTTCAGAGCTGTCAAGTTGCAGCTCCACAAGTTTCAGCTTGGAGAGGAGAAGGTTACGAGGGGACTTAGTCACTGTATATAAATACATGAAGTCTAGGTGTCAGGAAGAGGCAATCTCTTTTTGCTTGTACCATGTGGTAGGACAAGGGGTAATGAGTGTAAGTTGGAGCACAAGAAGTTCCACCTCAATATGAAGAAAAACTTCTCTACTATAAGGGTTACTGAGCACTGGAATGGGCTGCCCAGGGAGGTTGTGGAGGCTACTTCTCTGGAGACAAGACCCTGGATGCGTTTCTGTGTAACCTGTCTTGGGTTCTATGATCATGCTTGAGCAGCAGGTTTGGACTCAGTGACCCCTGGAGGTTCCTTCCAAGTGCTAATGATCTGTGTAACTGTACTATCTGTACAGCTCTTGACTACCTTGGGCCTCTCTGCATGCTGTAGGTGACTGACTGTTCCCAAATTGGTATGTGCTGTACCTTAAAAGGGTCTCTCAAGTAGCTATCAGTAGTAGGAAGAGACACAAGGTTTTTAGATGGTTAGTTCTTCTAGTCTGTCTTGTTCTTAAAATGAATTCTAAAACATAAAAATCCTAACACTTTCCTCTGAATTTTTGTACATCCCAGTCAGGTGAGTCTAGCAGAAACCAACTTTAAGCACTGTGCTCTCTACCGTTACTAAACCTTTTCTATCTGTGTGTTTGTGGACACAAATGAATAACAACAGTAACACAGTCAATGTCTTTGTTTTGGCCTTCCCTTAATAAGGCAGTGGTGGGACAGCCAACAGAAATAATGCATGAAAGGCATGAAGTCACACTCTTGCTGACTTTAAACTGTTATTTCAGTGTTTCTTGTCGCCCAGAGTAAGCTGGAGCTGCTCTTCTAGTCCATTTGTTTTCGCCCTGATTGAACCAAGTGTGACTTCACACCTGCTTTTTCCTAGTAGCTTCGCATTGACCAGGAGTGAATGTTTGGGAGTGTACATCTGGGTTTTGGCTTGGTTTTCCCTTCTTTCTCCCTCATCTTCTAGTTGTTTCACTGCTGCTAAAGCACGAGGTGGTTTTTAGTTTTCTTTTGCTTTTTGTTTCCTGGGCCTGGTGGGCATGTGACACTTGTGGTGGACTCAGAGGTTCTGCAGACCAGCTTCTCTGGACTTGAACTTTCAGGCCTTGTGATCTGTATATTGTCCTTCTGGCTTCTCAGCAGTAAGAGCCAGCAGCCCTTTGCAGAAAGAGGCTGTAATTTTATCCTGCTTTGAGCATGTGAGATTCTCTAAGTATTTTCTATTAGATGTCCTAGTAGGATAAACAGACTGTTTTGTTTAGTATAAGCTCTTTATCCTGATAGGATTGGAGGCTTCTTACAAAGCAGTGACTATAAATTTAAAACTAATATTTGTCATTATTTAAATAAACATAAAGCAGGATGGTATACAGAGAACATAGAAGTTCCCAGCCCAGGGAATGTGAAAGTCAGACCTACTTCAATGTAGACTGTGCACTTTTTGTGCATTCCCCTATTAATTAGGTGTGAAACTACTTGAATTTAAAACCTTCCAAAATTTGTGTCAATGATGAGATGGGTATTGATTTCAGTGGACACACACTTGAGTTTTAGGATTATAGAATCCACTTAGGAGGTGTGTAAGGTAAGTAGATGTTAAGGATGGTAGGTATTTTGCAGCTCTTATGATGAAGCAGTTTTGTCACCTTAGTTGGCTTCATACAGAGGGCTCCAAATGGAAGTCATTGAACTAGAAAGGGTAAAGTACTGGGTAGTGTGTTGTGAAAAGTCTTACAGAATGTAGGAGTAGATGAGTAATTCCAAAAACGTAATGTTAGAGAGAAGTTCCCCTGCCAGGCTGTTAAATTTCACTGCTGTGTTAATTAGAAAGGAAGAAGCCCCTTGGCATTTATGAAGTTTCCCAACTCAGTTGAAACTTTATCACATTAGATGCAATAACAAAACAATCGAGTACTTGTCTGGACGCCAGCAGACTTGTTCTTTAATTTTGTTTACCAGGTAGCTGCTGTTTTTCATGTATGCAGTGCAAAATTTACCTTTAAGGAGCTTAATTTTAGGGGGTGGAGGATTTCACTATGCTTTCAAGGCCTGAGTTCAGTTTCTAAGCCAAGAGTGAATTCAGTATATTCGTAGATGGAGTGTGTAGGAGCTTTTAGATCACCAGGGTTTTCAAAGCAAGTACAAATTTTCAGATGTGTGAGGGACTCGGGTGGCAAGCCCTTGCCTCAAAGTGGTGGTAAAATTTAAAACTCGTATGGGTAAGGCTCTGATCAACATCCATTTCAATGTTCCCATAAAAAGCTTATGACTTGGCAGGGTTTCAACGACTGGGAAAAAAATGCTTTGTATACAGCATGTTTTATTAATGCTGAAGGAGTAATGCTCTATTTTAGCATCTGCTGTTGCATAGAGTAAGTTGTTTGGCTCTTGTAGACTTTGGCTTTTCCCCTGAATAAAGCATGGTGTGACTTCACATCTGATTTTTTTCCTAGTAGCCTTGTATTAATCAGTGTACGTGTTCCTGAATTCTCTGGCTAGGTTTCCTCCTTTTTCCTTCCTCAGTTCTCTCGTGTTGCAAAGTAAATTCAGTATTCCTGACCCTCAGCTTGTGCTGTAAAGTGTGTTTGTGTAAACCTTGATGTTAAGCATCATATCCCACTTAGTTGCTGTGCTGACTTTTTTCCTCCTTTTAAGCCACACATAAAGGTGAGTTTGAAATTAGGCAGCTGAGAAAGCAGCAGTCTGTTAAAACTTGGCAAATGTGGTTGAACTAATAAAAGCAACTTTTAAAAAAAGAAGATAAATCACTGTTGTAAAAGTTGAAGATGGAATTGCTGAAGATACATTTGTGCATCTAAAATACTAGAAGTGTTTGAGACAATTCAAGCACGATCCCACTTCACAACCACACACCAGTGTTACTGGTGTTGGCTGGTGATCAAGGAGTGGCTTGGGGAGACGGCTGGAGCGGGATCGCTTGCGGTGTGTGAGGCATCAGGTCACACACTGAAACAGGAGTCTGAATTCAAACTCTGAACAGTGGCCTTTTTTAGCCAGCGCTGTGCAGTTTGACTGTGGGATGCAGCCCAGGCTCTTTGAGATAGGAGACATCTGGCTATGTGACGACTTCAGAAGTAGGTTTTCTCCTGGAGTTATCAAACTGTTAAATATTAAGTGGTAGCTATATCTCTGCCTTGTGCCTCTGATTTGTGGGTACTATGACTTAATTAATATTTATGAAGCAGTTGGAGCACTTTAAAAGTGCTGTAGGATTGTAAAATATTGCATTTGCGTGTGCACGCTCTTAAATGTGGTGATTTCCAGCTCCTGCTGTGCAAGTGCTTGGCTGAGTCACGCAGGTTCTCCCTGACCTGCTTCTCTCCTTGTTTGCTCACTCCTCCCATTTGACCCAAGCCATCAATTCTTTCCTTGTCCTCCTTCCTGCCATGGATTGTCATGTCCCTTCAGGATCAAGCAATTTTGTTTCCTTCTCTGCAAGCTGTCAAGATCAGGGTAGATGGAGCTCTGAGAAAGCTGATCAAGTAATGATCCAATCCAAACCCCCTGTGGCAGGGATTTTGAAATAGGTGATCTTTAAAGGTTACTTTCAACCCAAACCATTCTATCATCTCCTCCAAGGAAGCCTCTTTGAAGCTAGGAGTTCTTCTACCAGCTTATCCTGTGGGGGAATCTTATGGACATCTTGACCTTCCTATCCATGCTGCCTGGCAGCAGTTAAAGCATTTCTGCCTTTGGTTCCTCACTGGTTTCTCCCACAGACCCTGCACAGAGGTCTGCCGTTGGGACTTTTGATTCTCTGAGGAGGAGTTGTGTCAGCCTTAGCTGCTCTCCTTCCCATGGTGGACATGGAGATCCTTATAGCTGGAGAAGGATAGGGTAGCAGATGGACCTGGAATGAGGTTGGGGATGGCTGTGTATGTGGGTGAAGGCTAAAAGCCAAAAGTGTTTTGGTGCTGCCTGTGGCAGGGACAGAGCGAGAAGATTGTTTTTCCAGGTGAAACTGGGGGAAGATTTATCTGGAGCTGATGTGGCTGTAGTGGCCAGATGTAGTGCTTCCTCTGCACCACAAGTTCCGTCTTGTAATGACAACTGCTCCCTTTGCAAGGCACTTGCATTGCCTCTGTCTGGCCTGTAAATGTTTGAAACATTTTTTATGTTCATCAATACTAGACAGCTGCAAACCAACCATGTGAGCATGATTTGCTTAGTTATTTGAAGAAATTCCCGCTTCCCAGATCAGAGTAGGCTGGACTTCTAAAGAGGCTTAATATATTATCTGCAGATGAAAGCAGAAGTTTAGCTCTGGACTTCTAAAAGGTGCAGAAACACCAACCACTTCAGTGAAACCTGAAGCTGAACCAAACTGAAGCTCCTTGGGACTTGCTGGTATTACCTGTGGTGCTGGCATCCTCTGAAGAAAGAAAAGCTCATGTAACTTTGGCTGAGCCGAGGCTTTAATTCAAGCGTGGATAAAGCAAGGAATTTGATCAGGCTCTGAACATCGGTTGCACTTTGAATGAAGTGAAATGGAGAGGAGCTGAGTTACAGAACACAAGGTTTTTCTTATGAAATCTGAAGTGTTTGGCCAGTCCCTGAAAATATGTGTGAATAGCCCCCGTCGAGTTGCTGCATATTCTGGTTCAGCTCCTTGCCATCACCTTTGTGCAGTGATGTCACTGAGTGGATGATACAAAGAGTGTGATTTTTTTTTTTTTTTTTTTTTGGTGTGTGTGGTTCTGTCAGCCAATTCCCTCAGCATCTTTATGTCTTGGGTATTTATGGCTTGAGACAAGGTATGTGTTGAGTTGTACTTAATCCTAAATTAGGTCTATAATCAGTCTGGCAAAGGAGGAGAATATGGGTTATGCTGGAACCCTTTTCAGGGGGTTATGTGGTTTTTCTTAAAATAAAGATGAGGGGAAGGGAAAGGAGATTAGATGGTTATGTGGTTTCAGTCACTATTGGTTTTTGCCTACTGCAGCATTAACTGGTATTTCATGTCTTTTCCCAAGGGTGGGAGAGGAAGGAAAGGAAGGAGGAAGTTGGTTGTACAATTTTAGCTAAACTAGGTTAGATCTTGGTAAACTGGTGTGTTACAAATCCAAGTTTGGGGGAGGAGGAGAAGTTTTCTCTGTGCTTAGGTATATCCAACATCTATAGTGATGCTCTCTCTTGTAAGACCTAGCCTTGAATTGCTGTTGACTTCATGGTGAGGTTGAGTTGAATGTGCAGCAGGACCTGAAGAGCTAACACATTTTCTAATTTAAAGTACTCCTCAGCTATTGGCAAAGCTTTGCGGCTTCATGAGCATTGTCAGCGCATACAATTTTGTTCTGGAAGCCTTTAGTGCTTGTTCCTTCCCATCTTCCTTCCAGCCAGTTGTTGCCACTTTTGTGTCTTTCATAGTTCTTTTTTTCCCAGTGGTTTGTTTAGCAAGAAACTACATTCTGCAAACAAACAAACTTTGGATAACCTGAAAAACCCCAAGCAGGGTCCTAGGTGGGAGATCATCTCCAAGAGAATTTATTCCATGATCTCCTGTGCAGTGCCCCCGCCCATGAGTTTTGTGTCTGCCAGTCACCTTAGTTGACTGGAGCTAAACCTTTGATGTTTGTGCCCGTTTAAGAAGTTAATCTTTCTGAAAAGCGCTGAGCTGCTTGGCATGGTGTGGTTGCCTCAGCTACATGAGTACCAGTAACACTGCGGGGGCAATGGTGGGGTAAATGGCTGCTGCTCTCTATTTACATGGGGAATTACACAGACCTGGGATACGTTTAGTGACTTGGAACAATTTTTACTTGAATGCTGGCTTGGTCATGACCTCTATGCATTTACATAATGAAGTATTTAAACCACTGCAGTGCAGTAAGAGAATTCTGTTAAGATTGCAGTCCCTTTATATCAGGTGACCTTGGTCTGACTAACAACCAATTTTGCTTAATCTGTGTTTTTAATCAGACATCACATACTTCAGTGGCTAAAAGTATCGGTGAAACCTACCTGTTGCTTTGTGTGCTGCACAGGCTGAAAAGCTTTGCAAGTGCACTGGTTGATATTTGAAATTAAGTGCATAAAAGCAAAGGCAAAGAGGATTAATGGAGAACTATAGAGCTCACTTGTTGGTATTTTTGTGACTTGACTGCATCAACAGCTTCTCCTAGACTTTCACATTGTACCATGTTATACTTGAAGGAACACTCACTTGGGGGCTCTGCAGTGACATGTATCAGTGTGACCTCCTAAGACAAAGCTGATTTATCCTGTAACCTGTCCCTCCCCAGCAAAATCACAGGTGTGTTTGGTCTTCCATCCAGCTAGTGTATTTATAGAGCTGAATTGGACCTTTGTGGAGCAGGGAGGATCAGTCTGGCTATTGCAGGATCCACCCTTCCTTGCAGAAGCAATGCACTGCGGCTTCTGCCGCTTGCACTCTCTCCCAGCTTCTTCCTGAGCTCTGGGGAAAGGGATGAACAAGGTGTTTGGCATCTCAAGGCTGAAATGTATGTTAGGAGGTGGCCAGTGTCATTCAATTACCTTTCCATTTTAATGTGAGTTGTTGTGGCTGTTTGAGCAACTTGCAGAGTCAGGTACTGTAGGGCGGTCAAGGATGGTACGTGCAAATGTGACCCCTGGTGCATTGTCTCTCCCTTTTTCAGATGATAATTGATGCAAGAAGCTCTCCTGCAGACACATTTATGGGGTGTAGACTTTTAGGCACAAATACTGCTGCAGAATAATGTTTGACATTTCTTGATAGCAATGGGGAAGTCAATGTTCTTTCCTGACTGCTCTTAGCCTTTGTGCTTAACCTCTGTGCTGCTGTGACCTCTGAAGATCTATGGTCTGTATATTGGTGAAACTAGCAAATAAACTTGTCCAGGCAAGAACACGGCCCTGATGCAGAAATGCTACCTAGCCTTAGGCCTGAAAGAAATACTAGTGCTGGAGATGATGGCAAGGAATAATCATCCAGGTCTGTCTCTATGTTTAGTCCTTTTAAGGTTTTAACTGCTCTTGGACTATAATTTTTTGTAATTGTAAGGGACATAAATCTTGTTGTTGCATTACAAGGGAATGCAAAAAGACCCCACCTTCTTTCAGTTCACAGTACATTCCTTATACTAAGAAAGAAAGAAGTTCCTGACAATGATGCTGAAAAGTGTACACCTTTTGAAGCTATGTGGAGATGAATATTCAACCTGTGAGCCAGAAACAAGCTGCAACAGGGATCACGTGAGAGCTTTGTGTGGGAGGAATTTAATTCACCCATAGCTTACATAACACAAAAGGGAAGACCACTCTTTCCTTGACTGACTTCAGTAGCCCCACTAAAGTCAGAGCTGCTATTCATGTGAAGGAAGATTTGCAGATTGCGGTCTAATTTAGATATTTTTATTTGTGTAAGGCTGGTTTAGTAATGCAGATAATGCACAATTTATTATGTCTGCTGAGCTTCCAGATTTCCATCCAGTTTAGAAAGAATCCACTGGACTTTTATCACTCTGGAAAATGAGCCTGTACTTCCTGAGAAGTAATAAAGAGTACTGGCAAAGATTGAGGTGTCTTTCAAGACCCAGCAGTGTTTCTGTGTAGTGTTGGTGGCCTGCCTGGCACAGAGTGCCCCAAAGGCCAGCTTTAGGTACCTTGGTGTTATAATATCTAACCAAGCAAAGCACGGCTGATTGAGCATTGCCAGCGGTTCTTGACTTTGTCCGTGACTTAGAATGCACAGGAGTAACAAAGGCCTGTTATGCAAATACAAGAGAGTGGTGAAATCAGAATGAATTTGCTGGGAGTTGCTTTTTCATGGAAAAATCAGGAGCCTTCTAGGAGAGACTTCCTATTGGACCTGTCAGACTCAAGGATCCAACATCAGCCTTCAGACACTTCCCTCACAATACTTCTAGGAGGGTTGTAAGTTGGAGGTGGTCAACATCTTCATGCAAAACAAAAGTAAGTGGCATTCATTGGGCATTGAACAGAGTTGGGTGCTCAAGATGAGCAAAAGGTACAAGACAGCAACATAATGGTGCACCTTCTTGAGGTATGCTCCTTAAGCTAATGTGATTGCATTTGCCTTGGGACATACTTGTATTTCTTTGCTGTGTCAGAACTTACTCTTTGGATTCTTTGAACATATTGAGCACCTTTCTCAATCCTACTACATGTGACCATCAACAATCTGGATGCCCTTCCTTTCCATTTGAGCTGTGATGCATCTTGTGACATTTGTTTGAGAGAGCTTCCTCTTGTTGTCTGTTTTCCTCTTCCTGTCTCATGAAGACTTTGGGTTTATATTTAACACTCATTTTTTCTGCTGCTCCAGTTGAGGAAGGGGCTGGAAAATTCTCCCTCAAAAAAATCAGTAAGACTTTCTGTCTGCCTTAGGGTACTTTAACTTCTCACCTCTGCCTTGCTTTACCTTGAACAGCAGCACTTCTCCAGGAACACAATGTACCTGAGAGGCAGAACATGTGCTTGTTGTGGTAGTTATGTGGTAGTCATGGATGCCGATGTGGAATAAGTTTTTTGTGGTCAACAACAAGGATCAAAGCTAGTTTTCAACAGGAGTGAAGCTGTGCATGAGAGCTAGGTTGCTCGTGGGAACTTTTTAAATGAGAGAAACAGAAACCACTGGCTTTCCAGTTTTACAGTTGGAAGAATAAAAGGCACAAAGGATCTCTTGCCAAGTGGGTTACATTCTAATGCAGCAGCTGGCCTGAGCAAAGCAAGGACATGTTAGGTAGGTGCATGGAGACCACTGTGCGATGCTGCCTCGGTACACCTTAGTGTTCTTTCTTCTGATGCCTCATCCAACTAGTACGACACGTTGCTTATTGTCACTGAAAGGGTAATTCTTGGTGCCTTGTTTTTTCCCCTTCGTACCGCTTTCCTCTAGTGCACTGGTGCTGAGCTGGCTCAGTGCTGGGTTGCTGCTTGCAGGCAGACAACATGATGTAGTGTGGGAACAGCTCCTTGCTGACAGTCTCCCTGCAATGGTGATAACGGAGTCCTGAGACATTTTTCTGCAGGCCACAGTCCAGATTGCTCTCATGCTCCCTTTGGTCTTGTGTTTATCCTACCCGCTCCAAGCAGTGTAGAAAAGGGGTGTGTTTGGGTTGCTTTCACTATCCGTCTACTCTGCACTAGTGAGACCGCATCTGGAGTATTGTGTCCAGTTCTGGGCCCCTCAGTTCAAGAGGGACATATAGCTGCTGGAGGGAGTACAGCGTAGAGCAACGAGGATGATGAAGGAAGTGGAGCACCTCCCTTATGATGAGAGACTGAGGGAGCTGGGTCTCTTTAGCTTGGAGGAGACTGAGGGATGACCTCATTAATGTCTATAAATATGTGAAGGGT
>JAOXOE010000705.1:12113111-12155120 GCA_028565055.1 Phoeniculus purpureus | reverse complement strand
GGTGATCCTGCTGTGGCAGGGGGATTGGACTAGATGATCTTTTGAGGTCTCTTCCAATCCCTAATGATTCTATGATTTTAAAAAACCAAAGGTTGAAATGTTTTATGAGTACTAAACAGAAGAGTAACAGAAGTGGTAAATTGTCATATTTTTACATCAGACACTTTGAACATATCCCAGACACAACTAGTTCCATTGTAAGCTTCAGATGAGGGGTCTTGTACTGCAAGACATCACTGCAGGAGGGCTTTGTGTTACATGTCCAGGATGAAGATGTCTTGTGCTTACAGTGAGAAACTCTGCAAAAAGAACCAAACCCACCAAATCAACAGGTAAACCCACATTATTGCCTATGTTCTAGAAAAGCATAGCTTGGAGGCATGTCTCAGCACATACATTGTGTGGCTCAGATGTTCTGTAGTCAATGGTTATCTTTCTATTCTATGTAAAAGTAGAGCTCAGGTATGCATTGGGAGCCCAAGTTACCTGACTGAAGGGGCTTTTCCCTTCTCCTGGCTTTGAAATGGCTTCTGTTTTCATCATTTCTGTGCATCAGGACCATCCAGCTAAGACACACATGCTTACAATAAAAAGACGACTGAATCTGCATTCTTCTCTCTTGCTTTTATGTGGGGCTTTTGGCTTGTGTCTCACAGGCTCTTGTAGAGGCTTTTGAGCCAAAAATGCAGCTGCATTTTTCTGTGTCACATGCTGCCTTGCCAGGTCCAGTAATAGCAACTATTGGACAAGAGAGAAGAGAATAATACAACCTGCCTTACCACAAGTGTGTGTGGAATCAGACTCGTGGGAAGTTAAAGATTACTTTCATAGCAAGTAAGGATTTTTATAAACTTCTGTCTCCTCATCCCTCTGCATATGCTGCTTGTTAACACCCTGGATGCTTGTGGAAACAGTACTACTAATAAAGGATGTCTCTGGCTTTGTGATGGGAGGCCTGTTACCAGCGACTGTTCTCAGAAGAGTAAGCAGTAGGGGAGAGGGTTTGAGTTACAGCTGGAAAGCTCTGAGACAGGCATCATTTTGGCAGATATGTTCAGCTGAGAAAAGAAATGCAAATCAGAGACCCTGCTGTATCCTCAAAATGGACCTCATTCCCTGCATAATGCAGATGTCTCCACAACAGTGCACCAGCCTGTTTTGCACACCCTCAGTCCCCAAAACAATACTCATTTGTCTTTAATCTTTCTAAAGGTTTAAGTTTTACACTGTACAATGAGAAGGTTTGTCCTGCTGAAAGACAATGTAAAGAAGAAATTGTGCCGTGTTTTGAACTGTGATTTAAAGAGATGACTTGGCAGTTGAAACATTCTGGAGAAGCCCCATGGTGGTAATTGGGTGCATTGGAAAGCGCTGAGCAGGTGCAATTTTTCTGATTAAGCAGTTTTGTCCCATGTTGTATCCCTTGAATAGGATTTTGAGAATTAAAGATGATTTTAGCTTTTCCTAAATGGTTGACAACACTTGATGTTTAGCCCATGCTGCTTTTATGTAATAAAATGTACAGATTGTGAAGCGCTCTGCTGTGCCTTTCTGTACAAGCTTATGAAACTTACCTTGAATCCACTACTGAAGCATTGCAAATACAGACTATGACTGCAAACAGTACATGCTGTGGGTGAAGAAAAACAACCATCGTGGAAGCCTGTATTTGAGAGATTGTTTTTCGTTTTAATTAGGCAAAACATCAACTTGCCAGCATTTCACTGCTGCCTCTTTTTCCCAACTGCAACTTGTAATCGTCACAGGAAGATATGTACCATTCACCTTTTGTTTCTCTTTGTGCGGAGTAGCGGCAGGTAGGTTTGTCCTGCTGCTGCATCTTCTTTTGTTGGAGATATTGGTCTGAGGAGGTCCCCGTCACCATAGGATTGGGGAAGGAGCATGTCTGGCTCACAAGCCAGACAGCATGTTCTTGCAGTGTTACTCTAGGCACCTTGCTGGAAATAAGAAACCAGATGTGCTTCAAATGGGATTTGAGGTGATGAATAAGACTGTAAAAATCCTTCCCATGTTCGCTTCAGACTTGTTACTTGTAATAACCACTGTGAAGGAAAAGGGTTATTTTGTCTTTTCTATCAAAAACTTACTTAAATTCCTTTTGGAAGTCTTGAGATGCTACTGAATCTGCTCTAGGATAATGTCAGTGTACCTGTGCGTGCACCTTCTGTGCCACACAAAGCAAGTTTCCTGTAGCTGTGAAAAGAGCAGACTGCACTATTCCTGGTCTGTTCCTTCTCTGTTTCTTGTGCCCCTGTCCTTGCAAAGAGTGAACACAGTGCCCTTTTAATGCAGCAGAGAGTTAGGTCACATATCTAATACCACACAGATGAGCACTGCTGCTGACCTTGGTGACCTGCTTAGTGTTAACCCACTGCATGCTTTGCTGAGCAATGTTCAATGCACCAGGGGACTGTGAGGTCTTGGTTCTCCTGTAAACTCAACTGCTTACTTCATAGCAACTGACTGATGATTTCCAGAGGAGGATGAGATCTATCTTATTTGATGTCAAACAGCTAAAAAAACTCAGGCAAGCACTAGCCAAGCTACCTCTGCAGATCTCTAAGCCTGGACACCCCCAGAGTATACTTCCTCCATTCTAAAATGACCAAAACAGATTGGTTCAAACTGGTCTACAGACAGGGAGGAGGTGACTAGCTTAGACTGTGCCCAGTATTTATAGGGGTAAAATGGAGTGATGGGAGTCTTTTCCTTCATGTGCCCCAGGTCATTAATGAATTAACACAAATATTGGTGGCTTTAAGTTCCAAAGTAGATAAAATTGTTGTGATTTACATCAAAACCAGGCCTAATTTATAGGAACAAATTCCATCTCCGTTTAGATCATGCTGTTTTCTTTGTCCTATTTCTCGTGGGCATTAGGAGAGAGGAAGGGTCTGGAAACAGAGCTGTGTCTGAACAAAGCAAGGTGAATCAAGGGCAGAGCAAGAGGCTTAACTTGCAATTTCCTTGTCTTTGTTGGTTTAAGTCTGACCCTCCGCATTGTTTAATGTTTTGTATTTAATTTCCTCAGTTGTTTAAGGAATGGTTGGGGCTGGCAGAGGAGCTTTGGAAGGTGGTCAGGTATGGCACGCAGGATTCAAATAAAGAACCTGTTTTTCACTTCCAGCAGAGACTTCAGTGTTTTTAAAAATAGGTCAGAGAAATTAGATGCTGGTTCCAGAGTTACAGAGAAACCTTTTAGTCTTCAGTGGCTCATAACTTTGTTCTGTAGCCTTGAGGATGAAAAAAGAAAGTCCAACCTCAAGTGTATTCTGGTGAAGCACTGGAGGGGCTACGTCAGTGTGTTAGTGAGCAGAGTTTTGTTGGCAGCAAAGCTGAATTGGATCTTCTGCTGCCTCTCCATGTTGAGCTTTTGTTTCCAACGATCACACTTTGCTCCTTTCCTGTCCCGGTGCTCCAGCAGTTGAGAGTTGGATTTTGCAAAGGAAAACAGCTGTAGTTGAAGCTGCAGAAAAGTTGCTGAAGGCAAACCCTTTGGGATTATTGGGCTGGGTCTCCAACTTCAAACTGATCCTGTAAGCGTTTAGAGATGGACCTAACCCTGGAGTCAAGGGCTTGAGGGGAAAATGGGGGCAACAGAACTTGATGATAACATCTCAAAATAGCTCAAACAATCTCTCACCATAAAAAAGAATGAAATAAGTAGGCAGATATTTATTTTCTGTAGAAACACTGGAAAAACTTTGTTTTTTCTCCATTTCTGTGTGTGGCTCTACCTTTCCCATTCCTTCTTGATCACACACGTACTGGCCAGCCCATTGCCATGCTGGAGGTTTATATGGAAAGACTCTGTTGCTGAGGAGTTATTTGCTTCTTCTGGTTGTCCTTCTTCCACCAAAGGGTCTCACCCCAAGGATTCAGATGTGGATAAGAGCCCTGGGGCGGCCCCAGCCCTGAGCCCACTCCCTCTTTGCTGGCTCAGGCCTGGCTATGTGGGGCTGCCTCAGCATCAGGTCTGGGGCTGCTCCTGGTGCTCCGGCACCTTCTAACTCGATCAGGGATCTGCTCCAGCAGAAAACTAACATGGGGGCAGAAGTGTGAGTCTTGGCCTGGCTGGCCCTCAACCCAGGCAGTAGTGGGGATGTCGGTGGTGCAGCTCTGGGGGCAAAGCTTCTGGTTCACCGTGGCTGGAGTTGGCTTATACGTATTGTTGAAAGCTCACCAGAAGGAAAAAGCTCTCTGTGGGGGCTACTTGGCGGCTGCCCACAGAAGAGATTCTCCAAAGCTTAAGTCCATCTTCTCCTGGCACTGTGAAGGGTCAGGTCTTCACTGGATGATCTAGGAGCCTGTAAGATTTGTTTGCCTTCAGCAAGATGGTCATTAATGATACTCTGTGTGGGGGTATAACTCCTCGTGAAGGCTTCACCTGGGACACCCATCACCTACTTTTCCCTAATGAGTTATCTGTGCTCTTTAGCAACCTATAGTGTAAGCACTCGTGCCATATGATTGCATCCCCTATGTTCTTCTTATGGTGGGAGACAAAACATCTGAGCATTTGCTACTGCTGGGATGCAGGTAAAACAGACCGGGGAAGACGTGGTGATTACCTCTTTTTCTTAATCTAAGGTTTTCTTAATCCTTTAGGTTTCTGGGCAGGCATTTATTTCTGATGCATTCCGTGTTTTCTGTTTTCAAATTGGCATCAGTGTGTCACTGCTGTCCATGGGGTAGATCTGCCTTTCTAGTCCTAAAAGTGCTGTGGAAAAAGTGCTCATGCCCTTAGACGTCATGGTAAGCATTTTAATTGAGCAAACGTTGGAGTGCTTTGGAAGTATAGATCACAAAAATGCTGTGTAGCAATAGATGTTATCTGTGGAATAATGTCTAGGTGTAAGTTGCTGCTGTTAAGGGCAGGGCACCTGGAGGGGAAAAGAAGAAACAAAAGTGTAATCTTTGTCTTCAGAAAGATAACTCCAGCATCAACAAAAGAAAAGCGAAGAGAATGAAGGTATTTGACCCAAAGTAAGAATAATATAAAATACTGTGGGTATGGTCCCTGCTTTAAACATTTTCCTCCAGAAAAAAATAAGTGTTGAGCAAACCCTACACCCCAGACAACTATATTGGTGGTTTAGACACTAACTGAGAACCAGTCTGGGCACAATAAGGGGCAGGAATCTGACTCAAGAAATGATAGTTTATAGAGAACAACTTTTGTTGCTAAGGTTATTCTTCTGTGTTGTCGGATGGAGGATTTATTTACACTTTGTTGCAGCAGATAGGTGATAACTAAATCTGTGGCCTTAAAGCTTTCTTGTAGGAACAAACTACTGAGCATCTGCATGTGGCCAGTGAAAGCTCTTCTGGTGCCCTCTCTATGATATGCAGAGAGGTGATGGTTTCTGCAATCTTCTGTCTCCTAGTGCTGTGTCACTGCTCCCTGCACCCTGTGTGCCTGGATCACGAATGTGTGCAATTCCTTTGTGTGCAGCACTGTCCCAGGGATGGTGGCTGGAGCTGGACTGTGGAACTGGGTAACTCCTGCAGCCTGTTTATGAGGACAGCCTGTATCTATGGTGTGGGCGGTTAGCCAGGTAGACTTCAGCACCGGTGTTGTGCTCCCTGTGGCCATCATCACTATGTGCTCCTTTGTCTGTATCCCCTTTGCCATAGTAAAAAGAGAATCTCAGGTCAGATGGCAACCAAATGTGTTACTGCAAGCAGCAGGATACAGTCAGCTGAAGCAAAGCAAGAAGCATAAACTTTCCTACTTCTTAAAAGGCTTTGTGTGCCATTGAAGAGACATTCACAGCTCAGGAAGATGAATTAAATATTATTTGGGGTTTTTAATTTGTTTGGGATTTCTAGACATGTTTTCTTGTTTCCACCTAACCCTGGTTGGTGCTGTGCAGGATGATCAGCAGGTCCTGAATGAGGCAGGCAATGTGTGAGCAGAAGAATAGCCACAACTGCAGGAATACAGGAAAAGGGAGATCCGGAGTGTTTAGGGCCGTGTTTGCAAGAGGTGAATCACCACTTGCAGGGGTGTAGATGGGTAGATAGTCTTGGAAAGCCTTCGTGCACGTGGAGGTGTGGGTAGTACCTTGGCTTTGTTGCGATGTGGGTGCTTGGGTAGAGCCTACAGCTTCTGGTGACGTGCAGGCAGGGTTGCACAAGAGGTCTGTTACAGGTGCACTGGAAGAAGAAGGGTGTGCCCTGGCAGTCAGGGTCAGCTTTAGTTTCTTGTTTTTCTTTCACTGCTCATTGCACTGAGAAAGAAGCTGTTTTGCTGAACCTGGCTGGGGTGGGTGAGGAGGGGAGAGAATTCTGTTGTGTTCTGTTATTGCTTTAACTCAAGATACTTTGCTTCAAGGGATGGTTGGGAGGACAGATGCAGTGAGTCTTTGAAGGAAAGTAGTGGTAAATACGTTAGCAAAGCTGCGTAATTGCGTGGTGTACCTGGAGTAGGGTTTGGTAAGTGACATTAGTCTTAATGTAATTTGTGTTTTGTTTTTTTACCAGGATGCCTAGCAGTTGGTAGTGAAGTCATTGCAATGCTAGTTTGGTGACTGATTGTAACCCTTCATTAGTGATAAAGCGGGGAGGAGTGCACTTTGCAGAGAAAATAATGAGTAGGTCTCACTCTGGCCACCCCCAGCCTGTGTGTGAAACACATGGAAGGATGCAGACACAGCCAGGATTGCACTTTGCTGCATGAATGCAGAGCCATAGCAGGCTCAGGAAGTTTCAGACCGTATTTGATATTAAGCTTTGCGATGTAAGTTCTGTGGAATCTTGCTGAAGTGTTTTGGGTATCCTTTTGCTGGTGGTGAAAGGTTGCTTCCTCCTGCATATGCATTTTGGACTTAAAGAGGCCCTGGGCTGTTTAGGTACTGGTCAAAATCTGTGCCGTGTGCTAATGCTGTTCAATAACACCCCTTCATTTTTCTGCTTGCTGTACACTGCGTTACTGTGACCTGCTTCTTTAAAGTTGGTGTTGTTGCAGTTGTCTGCCTCTTTAGAGGGGAGAAATATCCTGAATGAAACTATATTTTTGTTGAGAGTGGGGAATAAAATGTTGAGGTGTATGAAAGCAAATCAGGCAACCTGCTGTTGTAAGGATTGCAGTGTAAAAGATGTTCATTGATTGGGCACTGGTGGTTCCCAGCCGTCTGCCTCGATGTAGTAACTACACATCCACAGCTACAAACAGCTAGCTTGTAGCAGTGTCCTGTGCCTCGACAAAAAAGGATTCTGTACATAAAGGAAATAAAATACAGATGTAGCTCAGTTGTTTGAGCTTTGCTGTTGTGTATGCTGATATCTGTACAGTGAACAGGGGTGTGGCTTCAGCTGGGAAGTGTCTGCGTACCTTACAAGAGCTCAGATGGGTGAGAACTAAGTGTGTGCCAGCATGCTTTGTAACCACAGACCACGTGTGTTAGTGCACACAGAAGCATGCTGTGGGCCCTTTACTATAGGGTGAGCCCAGAAGATTTATTTAAGGTTTCTTCAGTTATCTCTGAGAATCACACTTGCTCTCCCCTCCTCACTGCCACTCCTTGCCTCAATCCTTGTCTGCTTTGCTTCATGGACCACAGCAAGTGAAAAAGCATAAGGGGTGTTGAGGAGGGTTGGAGTGCAGGAAGGGTAATATGTGGAAATGTTCCTAATCTGGATTTTAGTAGACTTCCCAGTGTATTTTATAGGTGAAAGGGGAATGTGACTATGATATTTTTGTAATAATAGCAACATAGTAGTAAAGGTTTCTAGCTCAGGCGTGGTATCTCTTCTTGAGGCTTTTGTTTGAACGGAGCCACATGCAGATACTAGTAAGCAACTTCCAAACTGATCCTTTTACACCTCCTCACCTTTGCAGTTTGGCTGCTGTCAGTTTTCCTCTGAGCCCTTCAGTGCTGAACATGTGGATTGACTGTGACACTTAATGGCTTTTCAAAATTCCAGTAACATTTCCCAGGCATCATGCTGGTATAGAGCTTTTCATCTGAGTGCTTTACAAGATTAAGATAAAATTAGTCTGCTAAGCTGCAATTTGTTACCATATTTATTGACATAAAAGGTCAGTGCAGCCTAAAAGAATATTTCAAACCAAATGATTTCTCCAATAGCCATATCAATGCTGTGAATAGAAATCAATATTATCTGGAAGTATTTTGAGCCTGTTCAGTAAAAAAACTCACACTTGAAAATGCTGGGCTAGGAGCATTCTCTTCCAGGCAAACTGTTCATGCTGAGTGCTCATGAAATACCCAAATTGCCTTATTTGTTGTCAGAGATGATGGGTGATCTCTCAACTTGTGCTGATAATTCTTTTCTAAATGAGGCTACAACTGAGAGTTAAATCATAAGTTGCAGTGCAAAAGTCACCCCACTTGGAAACTGAACAGGTTTCACTGGAGTTATGTCATCTGTGTGTAATGGGATGTTAATGCTGAGAGGAGCAAGCGCTACTTGTGAGATACAGGGGGTTGGTACAACAGACTTTGAACATATCCATCAAGATGTTGAATTTGGGAGGAAGATTTGGGAAAAGGGGTGACTTAGCTTTAGAACATCTCTTCTGCTCTGCTGTGAATCAATACTACTGATCAAAGTCTGAGCGCTTCGTCTGAGCTCTTCACCTTCACCCTTCAGCTTCTAGGCTACAGAAGGAAGGTAGGGTCTGCTTGATTGGATCTCAGTGTGTTTGGAGTCAGATGGTGGTTCTAAGGAGATGTGATCTGCACTATGCAAGTCTGCAGCTGGCCACCCAACTGCGTAATTGTGGGAGCTGTTGGGTAACCCAGCCATAATCTGAGCACTGGGTTGCAGATTTTTTGTTGCATCATTAGACCTTCTCTTTCATTACTGGTTTAGGACCATTATACTGATCTCCTAAATTATATAATTAAGTGCTGTGCAGCTCCAGTGACGTGTTGATTCAAGCAGAAAAGTGTCTTAATGCTGTGGTTGCCCAGATGATGTTTGTCAGTGCCGGGCACCTGCATGGAAGTGACCAGCTTTTGAAGAAAGTGGGGTCATTTCTGCTGTGTGGGTGGGGAGGTAATACTCGCCAGATTACACTGTGCTGACAGTTGTCTGTAAAGCCTTGGGCAGGTTGCTTCATTTTTCTGTCCGTTTATGTCTCCTCCCATTGTTTATTTGTTTAATCTGTGAGCAGGGTGGCAAAAGGGTTCTTGCTGAGTGCCTCCAAGGTGCTTGGCCTTGGCCAGAGCTGCAGCGGCAGACAGGAATATAGGTTTTCTCTTTGTATTTTATACCAAGATGATCCTTAACACAGAGGAGAAAGCTTCTGTTAATGTGTCAGTGCGTGTTGTATGCTGATACCTTGGTTTCAGCACATACATGTTACGTTTATTATCACAAGGTTTCTGAGTATAGTTAAAAGTAGTTATTTTATTGATTAGGGTTTTTTTTTTTTAAACGGTGGCAATGTAGAGCGAAAGGAGTTTTGTCAGATCAAATAAGTGAATTGTGCAGGCTACAGAGCTGGAATTGGAGCTGCCTTGTAACTGCTGATGAGTTTGATTTGGTTCTTACAACAGTGGAGCTTGATGAGCTCATGTAGCTGCATTTTACATGTGGGAATTGGGACAGAGGCCACAGGTGACGGGGACAAATTTGGACAGTGAAAGCATGGAGATAACATCACAACCTTGATGTCGTGGCCTTGCTTTGAGCAAGATGATGGACCAGATGACATCCTAAGGGCCCCTTCCAACCAAGATTTTCACATGATTTTTGTTTCCAACCACTCTGCCTTTTCCAGGGTTGGGTCCTGTTACGGGAGTGACATGTCACCTTCCCAGGAAACACTTAGCCTGTCTTGCTCACAAGCTGCACCCAGTGTTTCAAAGAAAATAGGCCCATTAGGGTAAGTACAGGACTGTGGTTAGGCAGCATTTTACTTTGCATTGAGGCTTGGTTTTAGCTCTTGATGATGGCCATGTTGAAGTAGTCCTTGGCTTCACTGTTTGTGCTTCCTCTGTTTCCTGGTCTTTTGAAGAGGATTTATTTGGGGTTAGCTCATGTTAGCTAGAGGGCAAGCTCATTCAGATTCTAAAAGGTGGAGAATCTGTTGCAGGGTTAAGAGTTTGTGTGTTAGCAGTGGCCATGGACTTGTTACCACAGTTTGCAGCTTTATTTTTCAGCTGATCAGTCTGATATTGTCCCCCAGTAACAAGGGGGATGGTTGTCTTGCGGTGCTGCTTCAGTAAAGTCTTAATATGTTGCGCAGATTTGAAAATCTCCAGGATTTAAGTTTTAGTATTTCCCACAGACAGTCAGTCATGATGGTCCTGTGGAAACAGTTTGAAGTCCTTATCTCAATCTTGATGTGGTTTTACAAGGCTGTCTGGAAAGGAGCAGTTGCTATTTGGGATGAATGCTGTGACATGCTTGTGATCAAATTTCTGGACCAAGTCCTGCTTTTTTTACTAGTAAAAACTGTAATGGGTCACAAAAATATTAATATTTACAGGTTTTTTTTTTCCTGGTTTCAACCTTCAAATTGCCAATTGTATGGCTTTCAAGAATGCTTGTGCAGGCCTGTGCTCTCAGAGGTCAGGAAGATTTTACTGCTTGCTAAGTCCCCATGACACCTCTTTTTTTTTTGTGGGGGAAGCAAGTTCCTGGGAGGTGTAGCACAAGAGGCGTTCATGGAGCTCAGTTCACTCTCAAGAGACAGAGAGCGTCTCTGGGCTTTTTGTTTTGGTGCTGTGCAATTTGCTGATGAAGATAATAAGCAACCCCACAACTTTTCAGTTCTGTGCGTTTTCTTGAACTTCAGAGTGAAAATTTGTGCCTGCCAGGGGTAAAAGGGAGCAGGGAAGTGCTCTTGCTTGGATGCTTCCAAGCTTCTCATTTCCACTGACATGGGAATATTTCTGTCTACAAGTTCAAGGTGACGCTGTCAAAAGAGTTTAAGTTTCAAAAGTGAACTTAGTGTATATGAAAGAGTTTCTGCCTCCCCTTGCTTCATAAACAGGATTAATGAGACTCCAGTTAACATCTTAATGTTATTACTTGCTCTTCAGTGTGTATCATCATGTGAAATATGGAACACATTTAACTTTCTATTGTTTTAAAATTCTTGACTTTTCTTCATCCAGTGTGCCAAATGAGATGCTGCCCTATAAACAAAACCCACCAATTCCTCTTAGAGGAACCTTGTGTGTTTGTCATAAACTGTGATGAGCTGCAACCTGCCCACTGCTCTGCTGGTAAAGCTGTAGTGTGATGCAGCAGTTAGTGAATCCATGTTGTATTTAAACTTGTCCAATGTAAAGCGGATTTCAAGCAAATAATTTTTTCCATTCTTCCATTCTGTCTTGCGAACATGTGTCCATTGATTTGTGTCACTGAGTGCTGTCAGTGTGTCACTGGATGCTCTGCTCTTCTCTAGCCTTTGAGTGGACCAGCTGGACTTTCCTTTAAGGTCAGCCAAGGGAAGAAGCTGCTGTTCTGACTGTAGCTTTGTAGTATGTGACTGTGGGAAATGCCTTGTCCAAGCGGCGTGTGTCCATACTCCCTTCCCTAAGGAATTAGGAAACACTGTTCAGACCATGGGATAGACTTCCAAAAAAACCTTGTGAGTCAGTCTCTCTTGGGAGATACAGTAGAAGCAGGAAAAGGATGTCCTGTAATGAGAATATTGTGCTTTATAAGTATGGGCTGTGTATTAAAAGATAACAGGACCATGCAGTTTTACACCCAGCAGTTTGGGAGAAGGGGAGGAGAGGTGGTGTTTTCCTTGACATCATTTGATATGAAATTGTGAGGAAGTTTTATAGTGGGCAACAGCCAAAACTCAGAAATACTCCAGAGTTTAGTTTGGGTGCTCTAGATGTGGGATTGGCTGTGTTTGGGTGTCCTGGCTAACAGAAGGTTCCAGATGTATCAAATAATCCCATACAATCAGTAGTCCATCTCCTAAACCATTACAGCCCTCATCTTGGTCCTGTTCTTCCAATTTGTTGAAAGCTTCATGATGGCAGCTACAACCAGACGGTGAGATAATTAATTTATGTTAAAGCTAATAGAGCAACGAAACAGGCAGTGCTTATCATGGAAACAAAATGAGTTTGTGTTTGGTGAGGGGGAAAGGAAGAGCAGAGCAAGTCTGGGGAGTGGTTTCCTCTGCACTGGGTGGTGTTGAGAAAGGTAGGTGCTCGCTGGAGAGGAACCAGCAGAGTAGCTTGAAACCCTGAGTGTTGGGACTCACCAAGCATGTGTGTTTGAGGGTCCTAACTGATTGCTTCTAAATAGGTTTTCAACATAGGATTACTCTTTTCTTCTGAACTTTGTTAGTCATTGCCATTCATTTCATGTAGAAATGCAGAGACAGTATCTTTTGGTATTGGTCTTCTCTGTGAAAAAGCTGTCAAATGGGAATCTGCCTCTCAGCTTTTGGACTGTAATGGGAAAAAAACCTATCTGTTACAGAAATTGCGTAGAGTAAAAGGCCCTTTGGATTATATGTCTTCGAAAAAGTGTAAATAGCTATAATACTGTCCTTAAATTCCACCCCCCCTTCCCTAAACACATTTCAGTAACTCAACATTGGTACAGGTGATTTCTGTTTTAGCTGTCTCTATATGTAAGGGACAAGATTGTGCCCACGCACAATCTGCCATCAAATCATCCTGTTCCAGCAGACAAGATGGGATTTTCCCCCTATTATTGTTAAATCCGAGCAGCCTAGGTTGTGTAATGACAAGTGCCAAAAGGAGTCACCTTTACATTCTCATTTACTCTAGTGAGCACTGTGTGATACCGTGACTATCATCACTACAGGCCCTTTGGGGCAGAAATTATCCAGTTACAGGTCAGAATACAGGAATGTTGGAGAGCGCTGTAGGAACCCTGTTGCTTTTTACAGCTTTCTGTATAACAATACTGTATGTCATCATCTTCCTGTGATGACACAGAAGAGTGTTTTATTTGGAAAGCAGCATGAGCTCACCCATGAAACACAGTTTTTAAAACCAGCTTTTTAGGATTCATAAAGGAGGAGCTATGGCAGCGTTCATCTACACTCAGTAATGATTTCCCAGTAAAGGAAGAGGAGGAGAAGAAATCCAAACGGAGAAGTCCTGCAGTGGGTGTGCTTAGGCATGCAGGAGTTACCCAACAGCAGTTACACTCGAAGCAGAAATCAGTTCTTTGGGGAACTGATTCTTTGATGTGGACAGCCTTACTGATTGTGCAGGCTCTTTACATATGGAACTAAAATATATCTGAGATGTCTTTATATCTCTTTCTTCTTCCTGTAGCAATCTGAAAAATTGCTATAGAATAAAAGCAAACCAAAACAATCCCAAAGCCCAGAGGAAGTTTTACCATCTGCGTTGCTGCTTTTTATTGCTAATTGCAATCAATTTTCTCCACTTGCTAATACTTTCCAAGTCATGAGCATCCAAGTGAGCTTTGCATGTGCCTCCCTGTACACACACCCTCATTCCTTGGTGGATACGATGAAAAACCTACAGTGATTCACAGCAGCCCAATATCTACCTCAGCAGCATTAGCCATAACTCGTATATCTTATCAGTTGAAAGGAATCACAGTAAAAGCTGCTTTCTCTGCCAAAATATTACCAGTCTGGCATTAAAAGCCAAGTTATTAGTGTCTCACAAATGAATGAAACTACTGTGCTGTTGTAGTAAATGCCTTGGGGAGAGCTGTTACTTGAGATCAACACAGGATGGCTAGTAGGAGCCTTGGGTTAATGTTTCTTGCTTAGTTAATCATTGCTTTATCAAACAGCAACCATCCTTTAGAATGTGGTCCTGAAAGTAATACTACAGGAATGCCGGAGGGACATTCCAGTCCCTTTGTTTGTGACTGAGAGGATGTTTTTTACTGGTTAATGAATCCAGAGAGGATTTTCAAACTCTTGACTGGGTTTTAAGAGTCCAGGTAATTCCTCTGTTGGCTTCAGTAGTTTGCTGTAAGAATAGAGTTCACAAATGTGTGATACTGCAGTGAAGAAATTCAGGCACAATCCCTCAGAACACATGAGTTCCCATGGACTTGTGAACCTTCAGGTTCTTCATATAATTGTGAATCTGATCTGCCCCTATCATGGGTGGTGCTTCCTTCTCCCAATCCCAGCCTTTGACTTCTGTGGCTTGGGCGGTATAGTCTGAGTGTTTTCCAGTGAAGAATGAGGTACAAAAGTCACTGAGTACCTCAGTCTTCTCCATGTCCCAGCTGAACAGGTCATCGGTCTCATGCTGGAGGGGGCCCACAGTTTTCCTCTTCTCAGTGATACAGCTGTGGAAGCTTTTCTTGTTGTCTTCAACATCCCTGGCCATACTTAGTTCTGTCTGTACTTTGGATTCTCTAACCTGATTTCTGGCTATACGGAACGTTCCTCTGTATTCCTTCCAGGCTACCTGTCCTCATTTCCACCCTCTCTAGGCTTCATTTTTGAGTCTGAGTTTATCCAGGAGTTCTTTGTACATCCATGCAGCTCTCCTGGTGGTTTTGCTTGACTTTCTTTTTGCAGGGATGCAGTGCTCTTGAAAGATGTGATCTTTAAACATTAGCCAGGTTTTCTGGGTTCCCAGTCCCTCCAGGACTCTAACCAATGACACTCTACTGAGAAGGTCCTTGGAAAGCATGAAGTCCACTCTCCTGAACTGCAGGGTAGCAAACTTGCTGGGTACCCTTCTTGCTGCTCTAAGGACGTTGAATTCCACCATCTCGTGGTCACTGCAGCCAAGGCTGCCCTGGAGTTTCACATTCCTCACCAGTGCCTCCTTGTTAGTGAGGACAAGGTACAGCATAGCACCTCTCGTTGTTGACTCTTCTATCACTTGGAAGAGGAAGTTATCATCAATGCACTTCAGGAGTCTCCTGGGTTGCTTACATCCTGCTGTATTGGCCTTCTAACAAATGTTGTGGTTGAAGTCCCCCCCCCCAGTGAAGACCAGGGCTTGTGAATGTGAAGCCACTAATATCTGTGTCTGTAAAGGGCCTCATACATTTAGTCTTCCTGGTTGGGTGGCCTGTAGCAGACCCCCACTGTATTGTCAGCTGCCCTCCCTTTTACCCTGACCTATAAGCTCTCTGCTGTTTCCTTATCCTTTCCTAGGTGAAGTGTCCTGCATTGCAGCTGGTCATTGACATAGAGGGCAACACCCACTCCTCATCTCCCCTGCCTGTCATTCCCAAAGAACTTATACCCCTTCACTGGAATGACTCCAGCCACAGAAGTCATCCCACCATGTCTCTGTGATACCACTGAGGTGGTAGCCCTGCAAGCACGTGCACATCTCAAGAAAACATTGTCAAACTGACACTGGCGTCCAGGTGATGCTGGTCGTGGGAAGATGAACAAATGAGATTTGTTGGGCAAGTGTTACCCTCCACTGTTGTGTGTTCCCACCTAATTCACACAGTACAATTGATTTCCCAGACGTAATGCGTTTTGCCATTGTAACTTCTGGGCTTGTACTTTGAACTTGGCTCAGGCTGTGAGATTCTCTGATTACAGATGCTTTCCCAACAGAGAGAGCACAGGGCAGTCTCCTGGCTGGTAAAACAGGAGGAGGCAGTCGGTGTGTTGCACTTGTGTTTGGTGATGTGCATGTAGCCACAGCCTTTCCTGGTGGTAACCAAATGATGGCCTAAAGATCCCTGATGACTTTGAATTATCTAATAAAATCTCCCATGCAGCATTTAATAAGCTAAAGCCCAACTTGAGCTTTTTCTCCTTTTGACATTTAATCCACTTTAACAGCTCTTTTCAGGTGTGTTCAATAGATCAGATTCATGTGTGTGGATGAATCTCTTAAGTAATTTTTGCCCCCGAGCAGGAAATCAGCCTGTAGAAAAGTGCAGACAACCCAGAAGAATTTGACAGATACTTGTGTTTAGATTTGCCCTTCATCTGCTGGCCATCACCTGCCATCATCTACTTTTGGGGTGGGGTTTTTTCCTTTTAAAATACCTTGCTGTAAGGGAGTTCACACAGGGTTTGATAAAGTCTGCTTTGGAGGGGTTGTGTTGAGATACGCTGATGGACAGCGAATCAACAGCTTTGTGGATAAACCACATAGCAGGACAGTAGGAAATACACACCAGCTTCACACTTATTCTTAGGTGGTGCTGAATGCACAAGTGGGTCTATATCTAGCACTGTATGTTATGTGGTCCTTGCTCCAGGTGTGCTTGGGGAAGCCTGAGGTGGGTCAAAATGCAGAACTACTGCTGGAGGCAATACGTGCCTCCTGTGTGACTAGAAAGGTAGAGGATGGCTTCTGTTTGCCTCAGTGAAGGTGTTTTGATACTGATTTAGGTGTTGGGACCCCCAGCAGCCATGCTGTCCTTTGCACCTGGTGACTCCTTCCTTCTTTTCCAGGAGCTGAGCATCGTGACCTGCCCTGCTCCTCGCTGCTCAGTGTGAGAACGACCTGAAGGACATCTTGGAGCCACCTGTACTGCTACATGCAGTTAAAGTAAGCTTAAATGTTTTGGTAGCTCATTCAAGTTCAAGCAAGTTGTGGGGAGAGCCTTGACAGAATGGGTTTGCCCAGCTTACCTGCATGACAGCAGGAGGGGATGCTGCTACCATGTTATAAGCAAATTTGATGTTATGTTACAGTAAAATGCAATCTATTTGCAACGAAAGTGAAAAAGGAAAGGGGTATGCTGTCTCACCCCTTGTATCAGCCATATGCCATGGTGTGAATCAGCACTGAACACTTTTGAGCATCAGCTGGTTTTGCCCTGTTGTTTCAATATAGGCTTTTTTGTCCCCAGGGCAGACATATGCTTACAGCCCAAGGATTTCCATGGGAGCCAGTCAGGCCCAGAGCTCAGGCCCATGAGGCTCACGTGCTGGTGGTCAGACATGTGTTGTTCAGTGATGGCTGCCTCTCTGGCCTGAAGTGTTTGTGGCATTGAGGCTTCTGGGTTTGTTTTGCTGTACTAACACCAGGTTCTTGGTGCGGTGAACCAGATCAGGGAACGGATCTGACCTAAAAGTGACTATGTGGTTACTGCAGTACTGACAGTAGGTGTTCTGACTCATGAAGTTACACCCATTCTCTCCAAAAAGACATGAATTTGCAAGAACTGTTAGCCTGAAGCAAAGAAACTGGGAGAGCATTGCTTGCAAATGGGCACTTGCCATGTTTGAGCTGTCGAGGGAAGAAGGATGGAAAACCTCCACAAGCTGCTGCTTCTCTCATGCCGCTGTCTAACCAGTTTACCATCTGCAGTGTCTCACATTTTCTGAGGTCTTGCCTGAGAAAACCAGAGCTCTATTGATACCTGGGTGCAAGTAGTTTTGCGTGACTGAGCAGTAGCAGCAGCTGAGTCACAGCTAATCATAAACTCCTGTTAGTGAAGTATTTATTGTAATTTTTTGGGTTTCCTTTTCTAAGTCACAGGGTAACGATCCCTATTTCCAGAAATGGAGTCTGGAAAAATTGTGAATGAAACCTGCTTTATTAGGAATGAGTAGGTGGCTAGCTGAGGGCTGGCCTCCAGGTTCAGCATGAATGTCAGTGCTTGCGATCTGAATGTATGAAGCCATGTTCAAAGGAGAAATGCATGATGCCAGTTGCTGTGTAAGAGAAGCTATTTGCGGCTTGATTCATCATATAGTTTCTTAATTTGCCACTAATTGCTGTGGTGTGGTCAGCTTGCAGCAAGCAAGGCTTGCTGCTGAGGAAGATGCCAGACCGTTCTAGGAGATTGACCAAGGGGATGACTTCTTGCACGGCAGTAGCAGAGAAATCTTGGAGGCTCAGCACAAGCACTGAGAGCTTCTCACCTTACCTCCTGCCTGGGAACCAGCCCCTGCATCACATCTGATTTCTGGGTGTGCCTCCTCTGAAGGAAAAAAAAAAAGGCTAAACTGGAGTCTAGGAGCAGCATTCTCATACCCCTTTCCTTTCTCTGCCTGCTGGTCTAGTATTTCCATAATTGTGCTTTTAATGCTAATCTTTTCATTCATACAGTGGTTACTCCTTAATGAACTTCATGTTAATGAGCTCTGTAACATTTAAAATAGCCACATAACTTAAAAAAAAACCAAACCCACAGGACAAACTCCATTAATAAAGGGATGCGTTTTCACTCCCCAAGCTTGATCCTGTGTTATAGCATAATTGCAGAGAGTTGCCTGGCTGGCGAACAGCTGCACAGCGTGGGCTCTTGGCTCTGCGTAGCTGCTTGTCCTGGAGCAGAGGAATAAATGATTTACTGGAGAGGCTGGGACCTGTGGGCACTTAACCCGTTCAGTTCCTGAGGGACCAGTCTGAAAGGCTACTTTGTGAAGGCAGTTGACAGAAATAATTTCAGATGTGAAGTGGGGTGTCTGTGCAAAGTCTGGTTTTTCTGAGTGTGAGCCAGCTGCAGAAAGACTCAAACTCAGAGGTGGGGTAGTGGAATGGAGTAGAAACTATGGCGACTTGCACTTTCATTATCTGATGCTTTTATTAATGTAAAAATCAGACTCGAATGAGTGTTCTACCTTGTCTGGTGTATATATGTTATCACAGGATCATAGAATTATTGAGGCTGGAAAAGACCTCTAAGATCATCAAGCCCAGCCTGTGACCTAACATCACCACAACGGCCAGACCAGGGCACTGAGTGCCATGTCCACTCTTTTCTTAAATGCCTCCAGGAATGGCAACTCCACCAATTCCTTAGGCAGTCCATTCCAATGTCTGATCACTCTTTCTGTAAGGAAGTGCTTCCTAACATCCAACCTACCCCCTTGGCCACAGCGCAGCTTCAGGCCCTGCCCTCACATCCTATCACTAGTTGCCTGGGAGAAGACCTCTGTCCCCCATCTGTCTACAGCTTCCCCTCAGGTAATTATAGAGAGTGGTAAGATCCCCCCTGAGTCTCCTCTTCTCCAAGCTAAACAACCCCAGCTCCTTCAGCCTCTGCTCATCAGATACTCATCAGACTTTCCTTCCAGTCGGTTCCCCAGCCTCATTGCTCCTCTGGACCTGTTCCAGCCCCTCAGTCTCTTTCGTGAAGGGCCCAGAACTGCCACCAGTACACGAGGCAAGGCCTCGCCAGTGCTTCGTACTGAGGGAGAATTACATCCCTAGTCCTGCTGGCCACACTGTTGCTGATACAAGCCAGGATGCCATTGGCATTCTTTCTGTTGCTTGGGGTTTTACTTTCTGTGGGGCATTCCCTGAATGTCTCCTGGGGACAGAGCTACAGCCCTGATTTTTCCTCTGTGGTGATGCAGTACTAAGTGACTCCTTCATTGCACTTGCCAGGTGAGTAACGTGTGTGTGTGTCTCAGAAGGGATGCTGTAGTAAAACCAGCGAGTGAGTACCTACAGCACTTGTTAGAGGAGGTTGTTTTCCCATACATTTGTGAGTTGGAAGGAAAGCACAGCTTGAGGGAAAGCAGTTCTTAGTTGTGCAGTGGCAGTCGGGGCTGTGCTGTGCCACAGGGAGTTGGGTTAGCGCAGATTCTCCAATAACAAACCTGAAGTTTCCAATGAAGTTTTCCTCTTCCAGGAAAAAGTGCCAACCAGGCTTTCTCTGGGTAAGTCAGTGATGTCTAGAGCTGCAAAGCAGGAGCACCTGCGAAAGGGGAGCCTGAAGGGAAAAGTGATGCATTCTGCAGAGAGGAAAAACACAGGGAAATGTTGGGTGCTGCAGCTGTTCTGACCAAAGTGTCTGAGAAGTGTCTCAGGGATCTTGGTCTTGATGCCAGTTTTTCCTACTCTGCCGGTGGCTTCAACAGATACAGTTGGTGTGTTTGCTTTTTAAAATATGCATTGGATAACTACCTGGCTTGCAAATGCTGGGAAACAATAATATTTGTCAGCTTAAAAGCATTCATGGTGCTTTAGGCCTCATGAATCCTTTTCTACTTGCGGCCTGTGTTTTTGAACTACTACAAGAGCTGTGGCTCAGGGGCACAGGCCTTATCGCTCAGCTCCAGGGCTTGGGGATATTTTTTCTTTTATGGAAACCATCATTGCTCAATGTAGTTCCTAGAACAACAGAGCTGTGAGAGTCAGGACAAGAAACACAGTCCTGAGAATCAAGAGAAGAGAGTAAGGTATGGAGAAGGCTGGTTTTTTAGGGCACATGCTGTAGTCAGGAGTTGATGGAATCAACAGTCAGAAGCCTTGGTCTCTCTCACACAGTATATGTAAGGCTGCAGGCATTTCAGTGCTGGTGGCACTAATCCATTGTGTTTATCTGTTTGTACACTGGTTTGAAATAGTCCACAGGCCATGTTCTTCCCCTCCTGCTGTTCTTCACCTGGTGCTGTGCATCTGCAGGCACTCTTGGTTGCACTGATTTCAAAGGAAACTAGCAACTCCCATACTAGTTACCTATTTGAAAATAGGGGCTTTTCAAGAAGTTCCTAGTTAAGCACCAACTAAGTTAACCTAGTTAAGAGTCAATAATCACTCTTACAAATGTGAGCTGTTAGCACTGAGCTACCCCCCTACTTACTGCCAAAATGTCCGTTCAAACTCAAATGTATGAAATCAACTGGATTTTACACATTTGAAGAGGCAGAGATTTTCTTGAAGTTAATACCTGAACCTGAGATAAAAGTCTGAAGTGTACACGAACCACTTGCCCCAGAACCTGTTGGAGGACTCAATTTGAGTATGAAGATACTTGTGCTTTTGCATACATGCTGGGCTTTAATTCAAGTTGACTGGTACTCCTTAACTTTGTTAGGATGTAGCTTCTTGAACTGAAGATGTGGTCTGTGATTTTGATTTTGTTACAGTGGCATAATAGCTCCTTTTGAAATGTTGATTGGGCTTTACAGATCGGTCTCTTAAATCCTGTTTGCCATTAGTAATATTTTTAAGTGGAAAATTGACACACGAGGGCAAGGTTGGAGCTTAGGACGAGGGAACTGGTTGACCGTATGTGTAAAATGGTAAATTAATCACCCTGTATTGGTGACCCTTGGACATTTACAAAAGGCTGGTCTTTATGTTGCACAAGTAGATTCCGGACACAGGAAAGAAGCTTATGACAAGAGGATGAGATCAGTTTGTATAATTAGAGCTGGCTAATAATCCTTCTACTCTCTGTTTTTCTAACTTTTATAGGAACTTTCTTTCTTTGAAACTTGGCTTATTGACTGCAGAGTGATAGCTGCTGTGATTTGTGTTTCATGGGTTTGGCTTTTTACTGTATCTACTAATTGGTCAAGAGATTGGAGCAGGGAAACCAGATGTGCACATCTGATAGTGATTGCTGCTTTCTTCTGACAGGCATGGGCGTTGGCACTGCTTTTATTAATCCTACACTTGCTTCATCTCTTTTCAGGCTTTGGTCAGGAATTAAGTGATCCATTAAGTGATTTTCCCCCCCCCCCAATTATGACATCAAAATGGTGCAAAACAAGAAACATAGTCCTGAGAACAGGGGTATTTGGCTAGGTATTAATGTCTGGAGTAAGACACAGCTGGCAGAGCTGGGTAAGGGTCTTCCTATAGCATGGAAAAAGCGTACACTTTTTTTTAATGCATTCCTGTGCCTTAACTTAGTGTAAGCTTCATTATTTTGGGAAGGATAATGGGATAAACGTCGGAAAGGGAAGTGGCATGGCCAGGGATTGCCTGGAGTGTGGGTGACCCAGAGCAGCAGTGGTTCCAGCTCTTGGGCAGCCCAGCTCCCAGCCCTAAACATTGCTGGGCCAGTTCCTGCTGCCAGGAAGCTGAGCTACATTAAGCAAAGCAACTTAATCTATATCCAGAGCATTTTATTAAATCATCAGTCAATTAAATCAGTGACGCTCTGTTAGGTTGAGTTGCTGCTAGGCTCTGGCCTCTCTGCTATGGTATAACCTGCAAGGAGTTCAGCTGTAACAGCTCTACAACTTCTTGTTGGAAGGATGTTGTACACAAGGGCCATGGTACTGAGGTTTCCAACACTGCTAAAATAAAATAAAAAGGTAATTCAGGCTGATTTTGCAATTAAATATGTCAAGGAAAGTGTCATAAAGTTTCCTTCCCTTGCTGTGAGAACAGCCTGTGTGTGTGTGGTTTTCCCCAGGGTTACTCCAGCTCCTTTGGAGGAGAGTGATAGTAGAGCCAGACCAGCAGAAAATGCCTTTGAAACCTGCTTTCAATCCCTTGCAGCCAAAAGAAACTCGTGCGTATCTGTAACTGAATGGCAGCATATGGTTTTGTTTGCAGACAGGACGCAGCTGGGAAGTGGTATCACAGTATCACCTGTGGAAATGCTGCTGGAGGGATGGATTTTTTTTGAGCAATCAGTTTAGTCACAAAACATAACCTTCGGCAAGTTATATAAATTCAGATGATTGTACACAAATATATGAGTTGTTTTTAGTTCTAAACTCAGCTATGATGGTAAACACAGTGCTCCAATATGTTGGTAACTTGTTTGCTGCCACGTGCTTGGAGTGTGGTTTCTTGTTTCCTCACCTCCTCTCCTTTCCATGGTTGATGGCTTTTATTGGTGGTATCACTTTCCTAGGTGTCTGCAAAATAAATGTGGGATGCATTTTATCTCCTGATTCCTCCAGCCACCTAATTCTGACCAGATATACAAATTAATGCATTATTAATGCATTAAAACAGCTATGTGCAGTTAGTAAAGATGTCTGAGGAGGGTATATATTCATCTTCTCTCTTAAGTTTTGCTGCTGTAGTCACTGCAGTTGTTATACAAATTTCTCTGTGCACCTTGTTGGAGAACTGGGTTATGGGCTTATTTCTCCCGCCTAAGCTGTTGGTAGGTTTTGTGCTAGGTGCTTTTTAGTTCACTTTCCCATTGACTTTAAGGAGAGGGTGTTAATACACTGATTAGAAAGTTCCTTCATTTTATGAACAGTGAGTTCTGCCCTTTTTTCAGAATGAATAAAACCTGAGGGACGAAGTGTATGAACATACCTCTGTCTCTCCCAACACCACAGCGTGAGAGTAAGTTACCGCAGATCTGAATTTTATAGGAAGATATTCAGGGGAAAAAAAAAACCCAAACAATAATAACAAAAACTCCAGTAGTTTTTTTATTTGTTTTCAGATTTTTGGCAATAGGTAGGTGGAGAAGAAGAAAAAATATCTAAATTGCAAACCAAGAACAGCCTTTTTTTCAAATAACTGTGTTACAACAAAAAAGTGGGAGACTGATGATGGGTAATCCAATGCAGTAATGTCATATCCCACTCATAAGGGGAATATTCCAGCTCAGTAATTCCCTTGACACTAGAGGAGAACAATAAACTTATGAAAGACAGTGCTATTTTAGTTCTCTTTGCATGAAATTCATGGCTCCAGCAGGAATTCATCTGTATATGGCCAGTTGGTCTCTTTAGTCCCCTCACTTGCTGTTTTCCCCATCTTTATTTATCTTGTGTAGTTTAGATCAGGAGCACTGTAGGGCCTGAAACCAAATCCTCTTGATATTTCTAAGCACTCCATAAATTAACATTTTGTAAAACCAGAGTGTGGGGGAGTGCCCTGGGGGACACTGTGCTTTGTTGAAGGAGAAGTGATGTGTTTTTGGAAGCTTGGTTTTTGTTTTTTTTAGCACAGCCACATTGAAGGAAGTGATGGAGCCCAGTGAGAGATGTGGATGTGTACTCCCAGGAAATCCCTGGATTTCTTTAAACTCCTTTATGACTTGTGGGTTGTTTGTCTAAAGGGTGAGGATCTGAGGACTAACTATTTGGCAGGTTGTTCCAACACGGGTGTTTTTATTGGTGGCAATGTTAGGGTACAAAAGAAATGCTGCTTGTGGTTTGCTCTCTGGCATAAATAGTGCTTCTTTAGTTTCTATTGGATAGGTGCGGTTTGGGCTACATGTGTGCTACTCCAGAGCCTTGAAGTCACCAAACTGAGTCCTTTCAAGGGCTGAAGTCCTCACAAAACAGTATTTTTTAGTATATAGGGGAGAGGGAAAGGAGTTGGGTAGGCTTTCCCAGACATAACACATGGATTAAGTGCCTTTCCTCCTCTTCCTCAATGTTGCAGTGCCGGTTTGGAGGTGCTGCTGCTATTTGAGGTGAAAGTGGTTGATCTTGGTTTTGCCCATCGTGTATCTTCTCTGTCTGATAAAAAAAAAACATTAAAAATCCCTCAATACACTACTTTGAGACTAAGGTCTGACTGGCATGATACTTCTTTTCTTATCACAGAATTACAGAACATTAGGGATTGGAAGGGACCTCAAAAGATCATCCAGTCCAATCCCCCTGCCACAGCAGATTCCCCTAGATCCAGTCACACAGGAACTTGTCCAGGTGGGTTTTAAACATCTTCAGAGAAGGAGACTCCACAACACCCCTGGGCATCCCATTCCACTGCTCTGTCACTGTCACTGTGAAGAAGTTCCTTCTCATATTTATGTGGAACCTCCTGTGTTCTGGCTTACACCCATTGTCCTATAATTAGATGACACTGAGCAGAGCCTGGCTCCATCCTTCTGATACCTGACCTTTCCATATTTATCAACATTAATGAGATCACCCCTCAGTCTTCTTTTTTCCAAGCTAAAGAGACCCAGCTCACTCAGTCTCTCCTCTTCAGGGAGATGTTCCTCTCCCTTCCTCATCTTTGTGGCTCTGTGCTGGACTCTCTCCAGCATCTCTGTGTCCTTCTGAAACTGAGGGGCCCAGCACTGGACACAAAATTCCAGGTGTGGTCTCACCAGGGCAGAGTAGAGGAGGAAGGAGAACCCCTCTTGATCTGCTAACCACTCACATTCTGATCCAACCCAGGATGCCATTTGCCTTCTTGGCCATAAGGGCACATTGCTGGCTCATGGTCATCCTGCTGTCCACCAGGACTCTGAGGTCCCTTTCTCCTGTGCTGCTTTCCAACAGGTCAGTCCCCAACCTATACTGGTACCTGGGGTTGTTCTTGCCCAGATGCAAGACTCTACACTTGCCATTGCTGTAGTTCATTCAATTTCTCCCTGTCCAGCTCTCCAGCCTGTGCAGGTCCTGCTGAATTGTAGCACAGCCTGCTGGGGTGTCGGGCACTCCTCTCAGCTTTGAGTCATCAGGAAACTTGCTGACAGTGCATTCTAATCCCTCATCCAAGTCATTAATGAATATGAGTAGTACTGGTCCCAGTACAGACCCTTGGGGGACTCCACTAGATACAGGCCTCCAACTAGACTCTGTCCCATTGACCACTACTCTGGTTTTTGTCCTGCAGCCAGTTCACGTTCCACCTGACTACCCTATCGTCCAGTCCACACTGCCTCAGTTTGGCTGTGTGGATGCTGTGGGAGACTCTGTCAGATGCCTTGCTGAAGTCAAGATAGATAACATCCACTGCTTTGCCATTATCTGTCCTTCTGGTTGTGCCCTCATAAAAGGTTATCAGTTTGGTGAAGTATAACTTCCTTTTGGTGAAGTCATGCTGACTGTCCCTAATGACCCTCTTGTCCTTACTGTGCCTAGAGACAGCATCAAGGACAAATTGTTCCATTGCCTGTCTTGGGATGGAGGTGAGGCTGACCGGTATATAATTACCTGGGTCCTCCTTCTTTCCCTTTTTGGAAGATTGGATTGACATATGCTATTCTCTAGTCCCCAGGCTTCTCTCCTGATCCCCATGACTTAGCAGAGATGATGGAGAGTGGCCTAGCAAGGACTTCTGCTGTCTCCTTTAGCACTCGCAGGTGCATCTCATCAGGATGCTCCTCATGGTTTGTGGAGCCCTGCAGCCAGGAGTGGATGCTGGGAAGCATGCAGAAGCATATGGTGAAACTGGGATTTGATGCAAGACCATGTCCATGAAGAACAAGGCTGAACAGGATGCAAAAGGACAATCAGAAAGCAGTTTTGGCAGGTCTTGGCTAAATGGTGTTCAGAGAGCCTCAGCATTACTGCTGGGTTGGTCTGGAGTGCTGTTGGAGGACTAAATTACTTTAGACTTGTCCTCAAGATGTGATCTTTGCCTGGGACACGTAGAAGAAATAAGCCAGCTAATTAAGGTTAAAATAAATGGTAGCTGGGAGTAGAGAATGAAGATGATTTATTGCTTAGGCGCTCAGTGTTTGTATCCCTTCCCCGTGCCTGCACTTGTTTGTAAACTCTTCTGGGCAAATGCTTTTTTTGCCTTGACATTTTTACAGCACGTATCCAATGGAGCCCTAGTCCTGGCTGAGATTTTGGGAACCATGGAAAAGCAAATAAATGCCTTTCTTTTTTTTCTGGTTTTTCTCTATCAGATGTTATTATACCCACAGAAACTGAGCACAGTCAATTGTCAGTTGTCCTCTTCTGTGAAGTTTTAAACAAATAACTCTGAAAATCCTTAGAAGATCCCTTAATATTCATGTATTAATATTGAGTCTTTGTATTAATAATTCTTTTTTTAGTACTAATATTCATTTTGTAATGGAAAACTGAGCAGGAAGGTATCGTTCCTGTTTAGAGAATCCTTTGGTACCTTTCTGTTTTACTGACCTGTGCACATCCTTATAGTGTCTAAAACCACATTTGCTTTTAAGAGCTTGAAGCTGGACCTTTTTTCTGTCCTACTTTCAAATTTGCAAACTTAAGCAGTTTCACTGGGTTGTCCTCAGGGGGAAGTTCCAGAAACATTGCAAGATAAGTGTCTGAACGGCTGTAGAACATGTGATAAACCTAGACACTGAAAATATTCAGCTGTTTGTAAGAAATGATAGGAATGTTTTAAGTAGAGGACCAAAATCCACTAGTTGCCATGAGCGTGTCCACACACCAACTTCTTGTGCTGGGTGGCAGCTAGGCAAGGGAGATTTCCATTTGCCTGTCCTTGTTGGTTTGGCTTTCAAGTTCATGGGTGGTATGGCCAGGTGTTCTCACTGCAGTCTTACATTACCCTAATGAGGAAGCACTCCCTGTCCACAAAGATGGAAATTGCTTTCTGGAGCTTGGAGCAGGCCTCAACTTAAAGGATGTGCTCCTTTCGTGTAGTAGGACAAAGCACAGTTTAGCCTTCATTCTCTCCTCACCTTTTGACACTTAAAGTAGTCCAACTTACTAATTGACTCAATTAGGGTCATTACGAATCTTGACTGGATTATGACCAGTATGGTCTTTTATTTTTCTTATCTAACTGTATTAAAGTTTTTAAAAAGTTTTTCAGGAGCTGGTCTCAGTTTGCCCACTGGTTGGAAAAGTTTACTTGACTAGAAGCCTAAATTTAGTCCTGACGCAGAGTAGTCACTCTGGCTTATCTGTCACCAAGTTTTTCTCATATGTTTTTTGCCAAAGCACTTCCTAACAAGATAAAATATCTTCCAAACCTACTTGTCTCCTTGCAGGCTAAGTTTGCATCCTTTGAAAAATTTAACTGACATGTAGATGATTAAATAAGAAGTAATTCTAAGCTTCTGGTTTTTTACCAACAAACCAGTTTGTTAGTTTCTTTTCAAGATCTGAAAATAAGTGAGAGAAGGATGCTTCATATTAATTCCCTTTAAACATAATAATCTGAGACACAGCTGTTTTGGTTCTGAGCTGTACATTTTTAATGCATTTATTATTCAAATACTTTGAACCCAAGTTGCTGTGTTAGATTCCAGATTTTAATTTTCTTTCCTGAGGGAGCTGGTCCATCAAAATGAGAATTTGTAAAAAATCTGAATATAAAAATTTAAAAGGGAATTTTTCCAACCATGATTTAGTTTCCATAAGATTCAGTAAGCCTTCTCAGCTGGATAGTGTTTTGGTGTCCCTGTTCAAGATGCCCAGGATCGGAATAGAAGAGGGAGGGCCAGGTGAGTTGTGAGAGAGACCATCACGGTTTGTGCAATTTCTGATTTTGTTCCTTTTTATCTGTTTCAGTCCTCAGTAGGACTGGAATAGCAGGATCAGGTTACAGGGTACAAGTCAGGAATTATTTCAGAGCTGGTTTTGGAGCTCACATGCCCAAATGATAGCTATTAGTACCCTGTTTGCACGAGTTAGTCTTTGTGAGAGCTAAAAATAAACTGCCAAGCATCCTGAGGCTTTCTTGTTTGTTGGAATGTCCTTCTTGTTTGTTGAGGATGAAAATAGGTATGAATTGGACTAGAACTAAAACTGTTTCCCAATATTTGTCTGTCCACTGGCTGCTTGGGAGGACTTTTTGCAGAGGGATGGTGTTTTGATGAGCTTGGCAGGTCCGCTCAGGCATCTGAAAGCAACTGACACAAAAACTCTCTTTTGTAAAATAAGGAGAGCCTGTGAGGGAGCAGGGATAGCTGGAACCAGCTAAGAAAACTTAGGCTGTGGTTTAATTTCAGTCTCACTAAAGGCAAACTGTGGGATTTGGAAAGGAATGAAGTATGAACAAGATCCTGTGTGTTTTGTGTGAAAGGCAGAGTGGTATTTCATCTCTTTTTTTAAGAGTATTTGCAGAGCATTAGCAGTACTACAGGCATGAGCAACAGCAGAAATTCCATTTTTAATTGTTTTGCATTCCTTCATCTTAGGATCTTGGACTGCTTAATACACACATTAAATGAAACCTTACAGCTTTCATTTAGGGTTAATGTTTTCTACTGCAGTGGAGGAACTAATGTGAGTGAAAATCTGGTTTAGCTGAGTCAAAGCTCAAAACGCATCGCTTAGACCAGGTTATATACCAATTCCAGGGGAGGATCTGAAAGAAGAAATTTAGTAGACTAAAATTGCCTTGGTAGGATGAGTAATTGTAGCTTTTGACTATGAAAAATGCTGATGCAGTTTGACCCTCATCGATTGTGGAAGTTCTCCCTGAGTTTCACATGGAGCATTTGTGGTAGTTTTGATTTTTGTATAGTTTTGAAATGTTTCTTGAACAAAATCTGGTTGAAGGGGGGGGAGGAATAACAGCAGAATAATGAACAAGGTAGTACTGGCCAGAATAATTGGTCTCCTCCAGCTGTGGAGAGAATTTAGGTCTTTACAAACAGGTTTTGAGTGGGAGTGGGGGAATTGGTGGACAGACAGTAAGTAAGGATCAATAATTGCTGTAAAACGGATATGAAATGAGTGTTGATAGAAAGAAAGATGAACCGAGATGGAGCTGAAAGGAAAGCAGATTTCATTTAGAATATCCTCAGTGCCAATGTTGATCGCAGCTCAGGTGAGGAGTGCTTTGCTGTACTGTTCAAGTGAGAGTTGTCTTTGCATAATGTGAGCATAAGTTAAAGAATGGACAAATCTTTGTTGAGCTGAAAGAGAGAAAATGGAAAACTTCTGTGCAGAAGACTCTGTTGGTGAACGTAATGTGTGGGTGCTAAGGCAGCTTAAGAAGTAGTACCTAAAATGTTACAAAAAATATCTTAAATCTGTGTTTTTCCTTTTTGTTTCAGTGTTCTGAGGTCATGAAACTTAATCCACAGCAAGCTCCGTTATATGTGAGTACAAAATTCAAACAGTTTTTCCTTACCCTACTATTCACACTAAATCCTTCCCACTGCCATTTTTGGAGATGCTGCTCCTTTCCCCTTCACTCCCCAGAGGTGTTATTTATATTAGTTCCATTGCAGCTGCTCAGTGGTAACACTCGGGTAAGTCACAGAGCTCCCCTGTCTTTCTAGCAGACAATTTTAAAGCTTTAAGTTCTGAGACATGTAGTAGTGTCACCATGCAAGCACCCCCCTGCTCTTACATTTTTCCTCCCAAAAGTGTGATGCAGTGCATGGCTGTGCTCTTACGACTTAGCGTGTTGAGAGGCAGTGAGAAGAAATGGCTCGTGTGGAAAATAGGGATCGTGGTGTGCAGAGCTTGCCCACTGTGATAGTATTTTTCTGGTCAAAGTTTTAAACGTGGCAGGGAGGAACTGGAAGCGGTAAATGGCTCGACAGTGCTGCAGCAAGGGAATGGTTTACATCAGCCTCCTGGAAGCTTGTAACCTCGAAGGCTACATTAATAAAGAACAAGCTTCCTCTCGCTCTTGAATAGCAGCTTTGTTGCAGGACATGAGGACTGTCAAATTAGACCTGGGTTTGTGGGGCTGTGTATGCATGTGTGTTAAATCTTTGCCAAAGCTGCCAGCCAGGTCTGTAACCGTTTACTTTCCATATTGCCTTCCCATGCTCAGGGCAGGGCTGGCTGGTGAAGCCATCCTGTGCTTCTGGTCCTACCCATAGACCTGGCTATCAAGGGTGGATCTGGAAGCAAGGATGGAAAATTTGGAAGAAAAATGCTGGCAAATGTGGCTTTTAAGGGGAAGGAGGGAGAAACGATCAGCACTAGTGTCTTAGAAAGTGTTTTCTGTTGTAAATAATGGATCATATTGACCTTTAATGCCATGGAAGTTTTAAAATTTTGCCTTCTTTTAATTACCAGCTGGAAGTTTGTATTGGAATTTGTTCTGTGCTTTCTGTGTTAAGTCCTTGAGGCAAGACTAAAACACTACATGGGGTGATCTGTCTTTGGCAGAATAGCTTTCCTGAGCACACTGCCATGTTCTGTGTGGAGCAACTAAATGTTCCTTGGATTTTTTTTAAATCTCAAGCCTACTGGAAGCACCTTGACTTCGAGGAAACTTAATTTAAACTAAGGACACATTAAGAAAGAATGAAACTAACTGCAGATACATGGCCTAGATGCCTCGGCAGAAACACATGAAAGGCAGACTTTATGATAAAATTATTCTTGTGTCTTCTGAACAGTGTATGACTTCACTAATCTGGAGTCTTTGTTTTCTCAGTCTTATCTTCTGGCTTAGTTTATTTTCCCACCATTTTGCGTGGGTCTGTATTTAATATGTAATACTGGAGTGGTATACTTGAATGTCCTCATCACCACATGATAGCGAGGAGAACTGGGCTGAGGTCAAATGTAGCCCAGTGTACAATAATGGTTATGCAGCACTCAGTGTACTGTTTCTTTGCAATGCAAATAAGTTGATGACATTATTTATACATCAGTGGCTCCCTTGGCTTTCTCCTCCCTCCCCTGGCCAGTTGTATTGCAAATCGGCTCCCTTTCAGAACAAACACATTCTAGTAGCCTAAAGAAGAGGTGGGAGTGGTACAAAAAGAAACTCAAGGATCGTGAAAATTCAGTGTTTAGTCATCTTGTCTGCTCTCATGGTAAATGCTCTGTACATTTTAAGATCAGTTTTGTTTTAGACCTTTTGTTAATTGACAGCTCAGCTCATCTGGGAATTGTTAGGTGTGAACAGACCATAAAGAAAAAAGTATCTTCCTGCTATTTTTATTTTTCAAAAGGCAAACACAAGAGGCTTGTGGTCTGGCCATGGTAGGTGAATACCAAACCTCACCAGATTCCTTCTTCAAAGAGATATCAACTCCATTTTCCACTGAAAGGCTCCAGGAGCTCAATTTCAAATAACTGAGAACAGTATTGTGTGGATTTCTCCATAAGGAATTTAATCTCTGAAGTAAATGACTGGAAATAGCAGACAATACAAACATGGGGGAATCTCTGTACTCTTTCTCTTTAAAGCCAGTAGTTTAGTTTGCAGATTAGTTAATTTTGATTATCTTTTTTTTAAAACTTGCACTAATTTAATCCTGAAAGTTCCTTTCAGCAGTGGCATTACTGAGCTCCTTTTAGGAGAAAGTAAAAAAATGTGTCCAACTCAGTTCCTGGAAGCCAATTAAAGAACCAGAGCACATTTTATCCCATCTGATAATTACTGGGTTGCCCAGATTAGTACCTTACAATTATGAAAAGTGTTTTAGAAACCCTAGATGTCTGATGTTCTTGGGACCAGAGTTTTGCAGGTAATGGAAAAGATACTACTTCTACACGGGCATTAGTAGAGGAATAGAGATTCTTGTATTCTTTGAGTCAGTGAATGAAATAGAGAGACCACATGCTGCATCCTTCTTGGTACCTTCTTCTGCCTCTTTGGACTTCTCTGCCTCCAGTAAAAATGAGCAGTCCTGCTTCTGCAGAGCTTGTGACCTCCAGGAGGTCACAGCCTGTAATGATGAGACTACTGGCCTTTGTAAGAGTTTAGACGAGATAAAACACATCCTGTAATAATAATGAGTGTTGTGGTTTTGTGATTGTCTGTCCCATTTCAGCGTTGTCCGATCTCTGGTTAATGAGGTTGCTGCATGTTTGGGCTGGGACAAGAGCTCAGTCTTTCCTCTGCAAACAGACAACCTTTGGCTCATTCAGTTGGTCTCACCAGGAGCCATCATATCTGTCAACCACAGCTGTTCGCTACCTGCCCTTAACACTGTTTAATGATCTCTCCTGGCCCAGAGCTGGGCGCTGCTTGCAGCACTGCAGTCATGGGGCAGAGGAGCTCATGCCAGAAGAGATAGAGCAGTGACACATTCCTCAATATAGCATGGAGAAGGTTCATGGTGGTGTGATATTGTTAATGCTGGTGCTTAAACAGGCTGTAGATCAAGCAGCTGTCCTATCTCTGCCAGTCAGCATGTAATTGCTTTTATAAAAGGCAGCGTCACTTTGCAGAGTCTGTTGCTTGTATTGTGGTGTGTATTTGAAATAAAGATGTTTGAACCAACTTCCCCCTTCCTCAGGTACCTTGATGGCATACTAACATGAGCTGGTGTCTTGCTACCAGCAGTGTTAGAAGATTCTGAAGAGGTGGGCTAGTAGAGTGGGGAAGTTATTGATAAAGTCTTCTGTGTTTCACATGACTGTGGTGGTAAAGGTTCAAGTTCTTCATGTTACAGCAGTGATCTTAAACAAGTTTGACTTTATGCAGAGGTGGTCTCCAGAGTCATAATCAGCACAGTGTGGGGAGGGTTTTGACAGAGCAAGAGCTTTATCTCTCAGCTTTTTCTCTACCGCAGGTCAAGGTTACACAAAGCAACTGTCACTTGGCTGGGCTGAGTGTGTCTGATTTCTGTTGCTGCTGTTCTCACGGGTTGTTTTCTTCCCACTGTGTAATTATATGGACCGTGCTAGTCTTCGGTGCAGCTGTGGATATTCTGTGGAGAAGGGGCTCTGTAACACAATATTTTTGAGATACATTGATTTTTTCAGGTGTATTTTACTGCAGGATGTGCAAAAAAGTCTATGTGGCTGGACAGTCCTGCCTCAAACCATTGCTGGGACCATGTCCATGATTACACCGGTGCTGCATTGAATCCAAATTTGCTATACACATATCCCTCTTGTATCTCAGTGCTGTCCCATCGATACGGGAACTCTTACCAGACACAGCATAGAGGATGGAGGACAGTGTTTCAGACCTTATTTCTGATCTGCTTGTGGCTTTGTGCTTGGGAAGCCCAAGGACTCAAAGCTAAAGGACTAAACTTTGCTGGGAGGGCTGAGATGGAATGGGACGGTAGCAGAAGTCTTTGGTTGATGGAAGGTGGGAAGTCAGGGGCTTCAGTTTTGTCTGTTTTTGTTAAATCCTTACTAAGACCTTGGTGATCATCACCTTTTATAGAAGTTGTATCTTTCCACTAAGAGAAGTAAAAATTTCAGCTTAAGCATTGAAAGGTACTTTCTAACTGCTGCCAATGTGTTCTTGGAATATCCTCCCCAGCAAAGACTCTGCACTTGTGAGACTGTACCTTGAGTACTGGGTCCAGTTTCGGGCACCACATTGAGGTGCTGGAGCCTGTGCAGAGAAGGGCAATGAGGCTGGGGAGAGGTTGGGAAAATAGGCCTTGTGAAGGGCAGCTAAGGGAACTGGGGTTGTTTAGTCTAGAGATGACGAGGCTGAGAGGAGACCTTATTGCTCTCTACAGCTACCTGAAAGGAAGTTGTAACAGGGCTGGTGCTGGTCTCTTCTCCCAAATGACTAGGGGAGGGCAAATGGCATCTCTTTACTGAGAGAGTGGTTGGGCACTGGAACAGGCTGCCCAGGAAGGTGGTAGAGTCACCATCCCTGGAAGTGTTTAAAAAGCAAGTAGCTAGAGCACTTGAGGCTGTGGTCTAGGGGTTAGGGAGATGTTGGGATGAGGGTTGAACTTGCTGATCCTGGAGGTTCTTTCCAGCCATAGTGATTCTGTGATTCCAAGGACTCTGTGGGTAGGAAAAAGGTTCACAATGCTCTTGACAATGGAGGTTTATTATTAAGAGATGTTTTTAGTGTTGTGGTTCATTCTGTTTATAAATGGAATAATTTAAATTAGTCACTTAGGCTTAAACCCAACTGTTGCTAACATCCAGGAGAGAGAAAAAATGGGAAGGAGCCTTGCGAAGGTAAAACGTTGGTCTCTTGATAAGTATTATCATTAATTGAGAGTCCAGCAGAGTATTCATTTGCTGGTTAACTTCTGTCACAGTAGCTACTAAGGGGCTGTGTTCTGGATTTGTGCTGGGAACAGTGTTGATAATTCAGGAATATTTTAGTTGTCACTGAGTGGTACTTAAACAGATCAAGGCCTTTTCTAGTCCTCACCCCACCCCACCAGTGAATAGCCTGGAGGTGCACAAGAAGTTGGCTGGAGACAGCTGACCCCAACAGAGAGGCTATTCCAGACCATAGAATGTCATGCTAAGGAGAAGGTTGGCTGGGGGGCATCAGGTGTTGGGTGGTGAGTAGTTGTTTTCATTTGCATCAATTGTCTGTCTTGTGTTTTATTTGACTCTTTATTATTTTCCTTTTAATTACAATTTGTTATTATTTCAATTACAAAACTGTTTTTATCTCAACCTGGGAGTGTATTTTCACCATTCCAGCTCTCTTCCCCCATCCTGCTGGTGGGGCAGGGAGCAGGCAGCTGTGTGGTTCTTAGTTGCTGGTTGAGGTTAAGCCATGACAATTCAGTAACAGATTTAATTACAAAATTATCAAGGGTCACAAGCTGTGTCCTGATTTCTAATCAAACTTTAATCAATATGAATGTGAGTGAATGATCAAGGTCGTGTCTGCAGTTGCATACAGTGTTCAGAAAAGTCAGAAGAGACCTGTGTGGCTTCTAATTTCAGCCTCTACCAGCTATAGGATCATTGTAAAATGTATTGGTTGTTTTTCTAAGCCAGTCACATCTGCCACTCTAAGATCAATATTGTGTTGTGTTGGTTTGTTTTTCTATTTTAGAAGAGTAACCTGAGAGCAGGATTGGGTATGAATGTGCTGGGAAAGTATTGGAGTGACATGTACCGGCCGAGTCAGGAAGCACCAAGTGTCATCTCTTGGCTACTACCAAGGCTACAACCTCAGATCTGCCTTTAAGACTGAAATGTTTTTTCATGGTGATAATGATCACTGGGTGTGAAATGGAAAAGATTAGCAGCTGGAGAATGATGATGTATCGCTGCAAAGTTCTCTTTCCTTTTTCCTTTTTGATTAAAAGGAACAAACACATTTTAAATCACAGCACTCCTCCTCTGCATGGTTTGTCTAAGGTGTGCCCACGTTATTTGGAGTGACAAACCCAAATGTGTCATAACTGCTGATTGCATGGGAGGCCAAACACTTAATTGATAAAAATGCTCCCGTTGACTTTGGTCTTTAATCAGGTCTGTAGATGGAGTCTCTTGTATAAACTGCCACTTGGGAGCTGTGTAACCTGCAGAGCTTCTTGAGGAGAGTTTTGATAGAGATGAGAGTTCCTGCTTCCAAGCCAAAATGTCATGAAACTTAATGAAGTGTGAACTTCAAAAGCCTCACAAAGGTTGCATTGTGCTTCTCTTAATATAACCTGGGTTTTGTCCTCTTCTCTGTTAATGTATGAACTACTACTCTGGATTTCCCAGTGTCCTGCTTTAATCTAATATGGGAAGAAAAGGCTAATGCTTATCATATCTTTTGTACCGCTTCCATGTTTCACACAGAATGATGAACTGTCTCGTGCTGTGGTTCCCGGTTGTCTGTGAGTGCAGCGAAGTGTTGCGTAGGCCTGGCAACTGGCTTGATACTGTGACTGAAACCATCTGAGGTGTCACTTGTGTACTACTGTTGTGTACTAGATAATTAATGATCTTCAAGAATCTCTACCAAAGGGACAAAAGGACAGAATGAAATGCCTTTATAATCCTACAGTAAAACGTTGGCATGAGGTTGGCAGCTGTAGTTTAGTTACTTTTCTACTAACATCAGATTTGTTTGCTTAGTGGCATCTATGGTGACAAAGGCCGCTGGGGTGCCTGAATATCTGAGATCAGTCCAGCAGAAAAAGTAGAACATACCTGACATGCTTTTGATGTGGGAATTTCTCATCAAATTCCCTATACAGAAGCCCTGTTTTACTTGAGTTCTTAGGCAAGAGAAGAACCAGCCTTGATGTTTAAAGTTCAGCTCTGTTGTGAGAATCTGATAAACCTCTTGTCTGTTATTTGTTGGGTACTTGATTTCTTCTTAATAACAAACTAGTTTTCTGCCCCACCTTCAAAATGTCTTTGAATTCTGAGTTGAGTGGAAGGCCTCAGAGCACTCTTTACAAATAAAGCATTTGTGTGTATTGCTTGTGGAAGAACCTGCTTCATGGTTTTAGAGATGGTTGGGGTGCCTGAATAAACTGATATTTTTTTTTTGAGGAGCACATTACAGCTTGTCTAGTTCTTGACTTCATTTTGCAGGCAAAATAGTTTCCTCACTAAACTGTGTTTGACCTCATAAGTTTTTGTCACTCTAGGTCCTTGATCAAGGTTCTTTTCATCCTGTACTCCCCAAATTGTGACCTACCTCATGCGATAAGCCATCCCTTCTGTTGAAATGGGCCTCTGGCTGCTGCCGCTTGAGCTCTGCACCATCCTCTGGCTGCTGCCTGCTGCTTCTCAGTTCCTGTGTACCCCGATGGAGAGTTTTAGGGTTGCACAGTTTGGTTATCATGAGGCTGTTTGCTTGGCTTGCTTCTCTAAGTGAAGTATTCACTAGCTGCTGAGGTCTGTGTGATGTTAGTACAGCTCTCCTTGTGAAACAGTCACCTCTTTTGCTGGAGAAGCTGGGGGTGACCGTCCGACCATTGGCATCACCTTTCTACGGGAACAAACCATTGATTAAATTGCAGCTCAGAGGCCCTTTCTCAACCCTTCTTCCATATTGTCTGAAACTAAAAGTGCTGGTGCTTTGCATTCAAAGCCATAATCCCGTAATTATCTATTTGATCTTTTCCTCTGTGATCCTGTTTTGTGGGTATGAAAGTGCTTGTAAACAATAAATGGTCTGGCTTAGAGTCTGGAGCCTTTGTCTGAAATGCTGCCCTTAACTCAACGCTACTTTGCAACTTATGTGTGAATTTTAAATAGTATGACTTCCTGAAGATGCTAAGACTGGTACAGGGTAGGGGTGGGAAAGCAGGATCCCATTATCTCACTTTTGGGGAGCTATTAGGTTGCTTCACATTGTTTTCTAAGACTGCCAGATAAATCTGTGTATTGTCACACTAAGAGTTTTATTAAAACTGTGTGAAAGTATATATAGTGGGTATATATAGAATTTAAGATTCTTTATTTCTTGTGATAGCTGATGAGCTGGTTAGTGTCTAGAAAGACACTAGGGGATTGTGTCCCATCTCCTGTGCTGACTGAAGGTGTTACCTCCCATCCTCTCAAGAGAAATAAGCGATGGAGTTCAGGACATTGTGTTTAAGAGGATTAAAATACTCTTCAACTGCACTTCTTCTGTGCAGTGTATTTATAGAGAGTTGATAAATATTTATGTTACCTTCAGAATGAGCAACACATTGCCCATTTCATTCATCAGGATATGTGCCCCTACTTTATCTTCTGTAGCACAGTGCCAACAGTCGTTTTGTTAAACTAGAGGCAGTCCTGACAGCAAAGCTGTGACACTAGAGGTTATGAAGACATTGATTTGACAAAGACATGCTGTTCTCCAATAAGCTCTTACTACCTGCAGTGCCTCCTCTCAGTTCCTCAAGGTTGTGCTGCATGCGGGATGTCTGAAAATGCTTGTCCTCTGCCTTGCTCAGTCAAGCGGTTCCACGTTGTCCTTAAGTAGAAAATAAGCTAAACTGAGATTAATTGCTGAGAGCACTGATCGATGCTGTGCACTGCCATCAAGTGGCAGTTGTGCAGCAGGACAGACGTTCAGAGCTGCAGGGTTGCCTGCCTCTGTGTCTCAAAGCGTTTCTTGTAAGTAACGCTGCACAAGTTTCATCCATCGAGCACTTGTGGTTGCGGGGGGTGCTTCTTCAGTGAGATAATGGTTATAATAGTTTCTATTCTTTAATGGGGGGAAAAAAGGAGTAACTTTTTAAAGTGCCTTAATCATTCCAGTAGCTCTAAGTACTGTAGTTGTGAAATACTTAAAGGCTGGTGAGGATATTTTGCAGCTGGCAGGACACTGAGCTCTGTCTCCTCCAGGCTTTTGCTGTACTGTAGAGGAGGCTGAAGTACCAGGAAAACAACCTTCTTCTGCTCTTATGCCTTTTGCATTAGTATTTAAACCTGATTTTTTAAGACACCTCAATGCTGTTCATGAAAATATGCCAGTGATCAGAGATTGTTTCAAATAACATGTCATTATATGTACTTTATCTTCCAGGAACTGTGACTCTCTCTGCCTCTCTGGTGCCAAGAGAATAGCCGAAGTTCTGTTAGTCATGGAATACGTTCAGACTGCCTACTCTGTCTCCCAGCACTACAATTTTGTTGTTACTGCTATGTAATTAGCAGGAAATACTATCAATCACTTAAGCAGCTGGTAATAAAATTATCTGGTTCAATTCTCTAACCGTGTAGTGAAGAACAGAAGAGGCTTTAGGATGAGGCCAGAGCATGATATCCCCTTCAGATAGTAGTTGCTTATTCAGGCAGTACAGGCTGTGCTGACTGAAGACAGCAAGCAGACAGTAATTTTAAATGAATAGTTTGGCTAACACTAAATTTCCCAAATAACGAAAGATTAAATCAGTCTTTTCTTCCATTTTCACCCAAACAATAAAGCCACCATAGCAGTTCTTCCCTAGATGTTAGCATGTAGCACACATGGTTGGATGGCACTTTTCTCATCCTTTCTATGTTTCTCCTTAACTCTGTTTTTTTTGCCATTGATTTTATTTTAGCACCTCTTCCTGTATGTTTAAAATTAGTGCAAGTTACCTTGGCTGGTTAGGTTAGTGAAGGCTGAATAGCACAGTCCAGCACCAGGCAGATGCTCTAAGGTCTGAGCGAGTGTTGATAACGCAAGTGCAGCAGAGCATGCGGAGTCTGGTGCTAGGGCCACGGTACAGCTAAATTAGCTACTAACAACCCAATCTAATAACTGGCATGGCGCTGTGCAGCAAAGGGGTATGTCACGAAGATGTACCTGTGAAGATAAATCATGTGTCTCTTTCAGCACTAACTAGATCATGTTACTTTGATGGATTCTCTCTTGGCAGTCTGTAGAGATCTTTCGCATGCTGCCTGGATTGGTACGTGTGTAACACTTATAATAGCACATTGACACTCAATAAAAATTCATCTCTGAGCTGATTGATTAGGAGAGCAACAGAGACATTTTCTGTCAAAGTACATGGGTTACTAATAGCAGGTTTTTTTCAAGTGTACCCACTTCTTGCGCTGGTTCAGAGTAGGAAATCCACCTCTTACCATTTCTCTCATTGCAAACGAACCCTGCTGCTGGGTTAGACACCTGCAGCGACTGTGAGATTGCATTGATATGGCAGCTGTAATAGTGCTGGTTCTGCAGACAGGCAAGTTACAGAATCACAAAGTGGTAGGGGTTGGAAGGGTCCTCCTAGCGATCATCTAGTCCAACCACTGCCAAAGCAGGATCACCTAGGTCAGGTCATATAGGCCTGCATCGAGATAGGTTTTGAAAGTCTCCAAAGAACCTCTCTGGGCAACCTTTTCCAGTACTACATTACCCTCACAGTAAAGAAGTTTTTCCTGGTATTGAGGAACCTGTGTTCCTACTTATACCTCTTTTCCCTTGTACTGTTGCATGCAACCACTGAAAAGAGACTGGCCCCTTCTTCTTGACACCCCGCTCCCTTCACATATTTGTAGAAATTAGTAAGATCTCCTTTCAGCCTTCTCCAGACTAAACAGCCCCAGTTCTCTCAGACTTTCTTTCATAGGAGAAGTGTTCATGTCCCTTAATCATTTTTGTAGCCCTCAATTGGACTGTCTGCAGTAGGTCCCCGTCTCTCTTGAGTCCCAACTGGGCACAGTACTCCAGCTGTGGTCGCACCAGGGCAGAGTAGAGGGGAAGGAGAACTTCGCTTGACTTGCAGGACATACTTTGGGAAACACTTTTTTTGATGCACCCTATGATACTTTTGGTCCCAAGGGCACAAGTCAGGTATGTCCATGCTGAGGTTTTAGCACAGGTTGCGCTCAGGATGGAGCTATGGGAGCCACCTTGCTCCTGGAAGCAAATGTTCCAGGCTATTTATCGTAGATGTCTCTGTTTTTCCACATACTCTTTTTACCCAGAGAATCTTAGCTAAATGGTATTTTGACTGTGCATCCCTACTTGGCCCTATGTTGACATGTTATCCAACATCACACTAAACTTATTTTTGGGCCAAATTTTTTCTCACCTTTGGAGGAAGAAAGTGGTGGAGAGAACAAAGTTTCTGTGCATGTATGTCAGCATTTCAATCACAACTTTGTGGCTAGTGTTGGAAGAGGAGATCACTTAGCCCTGTTCAGCATTAATGAAATATGGAGGCTATCACCTCAAGTTGCTTTGTGGGCTGGCAGAAAAATGTGCACCATGATTCTGCTCTTTTGGTGGCCTTGTGGGCAAGACATTATGGTCGGCAACTGTATTTTTCTAAAGGTAAGAGGCTGCTTTGCAAAATCTGTCTTTCTCGTCACCGAGGGCCTCGGTATCCGTTAACCTGAAACCTTTTGCCAGCAGAAATAACAGCACTGCTGTTAATTTAAGTGGGAAATACGTTTAGGTGTCGAGATTTATTTTTATTTTTTTTTAATTGGAGTCACTCTTTTGTGAATTGATTTTTTTTTTTTTTTTCATTTCTTTTGAGAAACAAAAGCCATCTCTGCTTCATGCTTCTTTAAGATCAAGGAGTTTGACGTCATTCGCTATGAAAAAGGTCTCAAATCTACCCCAAGCCTGGCAGCTCGCCATTCTGTTTATTTCTGGAGTCTCTCCCTGGAGGTTTTATCTGCAAGAGGTTGCAACACTCCAGCCCAACAACATCCATCTTTCTCCATGCTCCTGACCCAGGTCACTGCCTTTATCAAGTGAGATATCTCAAGGCAAGGAGAGATTTCTAGAGTTGTTCATGTTCAGGCAGATTTCAGAGCCCTGCTTTTGTTTCTGGGGACTGGAGTTCCGCAGAATAAGCAGCATTTAATGTGATTTTACTCCTAAATGCTCCTCTGAGTCAATACATGCTGGCTAATTTGAGGATGTCTGTAATGACTCATTAGCTCACTGTAACAGGTACCTCTGCCTGCCTCTCATGATCCTTTCTTTTTATGTTAGTGTGCTGGGAGCTTGCAGGGTAAATGACCACACCTGCAAAAGGAGATGAATGTTTCAAGCTGCAGCTTTGCAGCATCAAGTACTGCCAGGACACAACCTAGAATCCCTGATAATGTTCCCTTGAGAGAAAATGCACTCAAGACTAAGTAAGGTCCTCCAACCGGGTAGAGAGAGAAAGAAGTCTCTGCTGGTAGGACCTATCCGAGGTTGTAGGATCCACTCCTCAGGGCTGAGCTGCTCACCTGCTTTTGTTGACCAGGGAATAGCACCCTGGAATTTTATTGGATGTAGATTATTTTCTTGCTGTGGAAGAAGAATCCCGTGGTTTTATGGGCCAGCACTGATAGCTTTTGGTGCCTGGGTCACAGCTGAACAGTTGGACCATTTAGTCAGACTTGGGGAAAAAAAACTGAGATCCAAGCCTTTCTCCATTGAGAGGGTTATTTCAGGAGATGAGAGCACTTTTGTGTTTGCTCTAAAAATAGTTGACCAAACTCGCATTTCCTTTTGCAGTCTGGAGCCTGTGCATCCATGCCTGGTTTTGTTCTGCATGGAAATGTCCATGTGTCCATGTGCTGTGAGTGATGCTTCCAGATGTTGTTCTCTAGAGGGTTAAGCACATGTTTTCCCCAAACTGAAGTAACCTTAAATGGGAGGGATCTTCAAAGAGACTCAGCTGAGACAGGGACACTGTTTGGGAGCAAAGGTTTAGCTGTTTATTTCGTTGTGTGGTAGCAGAGTTGGATGATAATGG
>JAOXOE010000705.1:12007876-12113011 GCA_028565055.1 Phoeniculus purpureus | reverse complement strand
CATGTTTTCCCCAAACTGAAGTAACCTTAAATGGGAGGGATCTTCAAAGAGACTCAGCTGAGACAGGGACAGCAAAGGTTTAGCTGTTTATTTCGTTGTGTGGTAGCAGAGTTGGATGATAATGGATCAAACGTCTAAACACTTCAATTGTACTTCTTCTCATGTGATTTCTGCTGTATTTTCTAAAGCTGTCTTGCAGTTGCCTTTTCCGCCCTCCAGTTGATTTCAGAGTATTCTGCAGTTTGAAGTTTGGAGCGAAGTTGCTCGGCTTTCCCTTTGATTTTGTCTAACTTACTTATTGTCAACCTTGCACGCTTTCCAAAGAAAACCCTGTGTGATCAAGAAGTCACCTTTTGCTTTAAAACCCATTTGGATGAAAAACGCTTGCTGTGTTTGAATGACAATTCCCATTTGATTGATGGGGAAACTCAATTTGCAGGGTTTTGAAAGGATTTGTCTCCTGTTGTAATTGCAGCTCAGTCCAGTGTACTCTGTGTGGAGCAGTAGCTGGGGGTGACAGCAGATCCAACTCCAGCTGAAAATGAATAAATAAAGTTATGAAGGAGCCCTGGATTCCTTGAAGGAGTAGGAAGAAACCACAACTGTGATTTTCTGCTGTCCCCCTGGGTTACAGTGCTGTTGGGAGCCATTCGGACCCTCCCAAAGGAGGGAGAAAATAAAGTGTTTCAAAAGCTTGTTTCTGCTTTTGTACCCCAACATAGCGCAATAAGTGATGACCCAACAGGCATCTGATTCATGGTGTGAATAGCGGAAGCAAAACAAAACTTATTGTGGTGGCAGGTTACATTGACTCATCTAATCCAGGACCTAACCCAGCCTCTCGTAAAACAGCATAACACTGGCATCTACAGCGCCTCTTAGCAGGAAACATAGCAGGAGGGAGGTTTCTTCCCTTGCATGTGAATCTCTAACACATGGACTGTAAGATTCTATGGGCTGTGTTTTGCCTGCATGAACAGCCAGATATGGCAGTGGGTAGCAGCGGTTTGCTTTTCTGTGTAGAATAAATTCAAGACTACCAGTTGTTTTCTCATCGAAAGCAGAATGCTGAAGTAATGCTCAAGTGCTTCAGTATTGCTATCTAACACGTGCTTCATTTTCATAAGTATTTTTAGACTCTGTGAGTGTGGGGAGGTCAGAATGGGTGGGTAGTAGGTTAGATAACATACTTCAAAATTCCCAGTATGAACCACAGCGGAGAAAGCCGGCTCAGAAATCACATGCTTCAGCTATAAAAATACAGCTTGCCTCTTTTAAAAACAAAAAATCCTTTACAATTTATTAGCCAGCACATTTAAGAACAGTTTTCCCTTCATAGGGCATTGTACAGAAGTCTTAACCTGTTGCCTGTAGAGCTGACAGCCCTCAAAGAAAACTCCCTGCCAGCTAAAGTCATGGTTTTCTTCTTGAGGTCTTAAATTCTGCATTTGCCCATGGTCAAAAATAGTGACCAAGTCTCCCAAGTAAAATCATAGATGATGTAGATGTCTCCCTGATGTAGAAGAGAAAGATACCTTTACACAATTAAAACAATGATTTCTTTTTTGAAGGTGGATAGTCCTTTTGAGCTAATAACGTAAAGAATCTTAATTCTTCTGAGCTTAAAGATTTGGTTCACTTCATCATCAGTTCCAAATATTGCTGAGGTCATAGTTCCTTTTATCAGGCACAGAAACCACGTCTGAGAAAGAAGAAATGATTCAGAGTTGCCTGTACTTTGCCTACATGCAATCAACAGGCCTCTAATTGCCACACTAGAAAACTACCTAAAAAGATGGACTTGTCCTAATGCCAGCAAAATACACTGACAGACTGCTGTGTTGTCTCCCTAGTTTTGTTTTTCGGTCCTGGGAACAGCATTTGGGTCTATTTAGACCTAACTGTGTGTCTGCTGCCTTAACTAAGCCAAAGGTTCAGAGATGTGCCACTCAGATCCTTTTCTGCTTTGGTTTGTAGTAGTTTAAAGCCCAAGGTCAGGCTTGGCGTCTCCAGTGCAGCCGTCCTTTGGTGGGGCAGACCTGCTTTCCAAACCCTTTGGTTTGAGGAAGTGAATTATTTTAGAGACAAGAGCCCCATCTACCTTCTTTACATCTCATTAGAGCTATCTGCAACCAGAGATTTTCAGATCAGAATGGGGGAAATGGTGACCTCCTCTATGAATGGACCAAAATGGAATGTTTTCATTTCCAATGGGCTTTAAGCCAAGTAAATATTAGTCGATCCAAACTCGTTTTGAAATTAAATTATTCTTATTTGTTGGAGCATTCCAGAGAAGGGCTTTGATCTGTCTGTACTTTCACCAAAGGGATATTGGCAGGCTGGCCTCCCATTTCTAGCCATTCGGGATGAAAGAGGGGTTATAATAACCACCTTGTGTGGCAGTGATACTGAACAGATGACTTTTTTTTTTGGACAATATTAAATGAATAAAGGTAAACATACTTCAATTAAAATGTTTTTGGAGGCTGAATGCAATGAGGCTGTTGGAAAGGTTCATATGTGGGTTGGAGGAATTTAGCTGCATTTGTAACTGATTTTCTTGAACTCCACAAAAGTGCTGGGAAGAGAGGGGCTTGTTCTGTGCATTATTTCCTTTGCGACGTTCAAATGTGACTGCTGAAAATCAAATTAAAATTCGTAGAGGACAACAAAATTGTTAATAACTAGAAAGTAGAGATGAGTGTTGGAGGATGTTCTTTCTTGTTTAGTGCTTTACTTTTTTTGCTTCTGGCATCTTGGGTCACATTATTCACAGCGAGATATTCCAAGTACAATACAGCCAAGAGGTAGATCAGACGACATCTGTGAGTAAAATGAAGCACGTAGCAATGAGGTGCCACTTTATTGGTCTTGCTGATGATGTTTGGAGACAATTTATTTTCAAATAAAGAACCCCAACCAACTGGATGCTCAGCTATCACAATAAGGATGTTGGACATTCTCCTTCAGTCTGCTGAAGGGTCCTCAAGAACATGAGGAAGGTGAAGCAGAGTGGTGGAGACCATTCCACTATAAAGTGCTACTGAGACACAGCTGAAGATACTTTTAAATTGACATCAGATTAGGATAATCTCTGCTGATCCTAGACTTAATCACTGAAATAAACTCAAAGTGTAGATATGAAGAGTGGAGTAATTTGATTGGAAAGGATGGCTGGAGGTGATCTTGGTGAGCACCCTACAAAGCAGAGCCACCTTCATAATTAGGTCAGGTATCTATGTAAGACCTTTATTTAGAACCTCTGTTGTTGAGGCTTCTCAGATGTATTTTCATGGGCAGTTTTATCAAACAAAAATTTTGCAAATTACATTGCTTTTCCTTGAAACGTGAGTAGCTCACGTGGACAGACAGGTGTCTTCTCACGTGCACTCAGTGGATTTGCTTTCCTTTCACAAGAACTGGACTAGCTGTACTTTATTTGTGAGTTAAATAAAAGAAAGCTCTCCTTTAACAGATTCCACTTTAAACAGTCAGATGAGTGTCCTGAAATGTCACCTGCATTTTAACTCTGTATAAGTTCTTTGTATGTTCTTGCCTGAAGGCAGGAACAGTTTGAACAAAGATGGATATAAAACTGAAAGCACAAAGGGTTTGTAGGTTAAAACTTCAGCTTTTCTTTCTCTGAGCATCCGCTCAAAACTGGATCCGTTTGCTTGAAATGGAATATTGAGTTTTCAACTCAGCGTGTGAACTGGTCATGCTTGAATTTGAAGCTGGCTTTATTTCATTTTGCACCTGTTTTTATTTTAACACCGACTCTATACTATATATAATTGTGCCACAAGCTTCCTTCCTCCCTAGCTGGAAGTCTGGTCTGATGTTATCATGCAAGACCTTCCTAAACATGTGCATATGGAATTTGGAACTCTGCAAATGCAAACTAGACTTACTGCTCCATTGATCTTTTCTTGAATTCAGGGTGTTCTTTGGTGTGTGTTATAAGAGTGACCCATGGGTTTGTATTTAAGACCAGGGGCTGGTTGTGTGCTGCACTGCAAAACCTTCTTTCTGTCAAAACAAAGTGCAGTCCTGCCCCTGGCAAGAGGTACAAGACAGGCCAGAACAGAGGAAGAGAACTAGATGTGACCTTGCAGAAGGAAGCTATGGTGGAATTGAAAAAGCTGAGATGGAGGAGAATGGGGAGAGATGTGAGATGAAGCATGGGAAGTGATGCTAGCACAGCCGGGTGCATGGGAGAGGCTGCACCTGGGATTGTTCTGCAGTCGTTCTTCTGACAGAGAGAAGGGATGAGCTGAGTGATCTTGAGGAGAAGGTTTTAAGTGACATGACATGTGTATTCTATTGGATATGCAAATCAAAATTATGTAATCTGCAAAAATTATAAACAGCATATTTTCCAGATTTGCAGCCTTAACCATATGGTCAGTAGGGTGGTGGTAGAGAGCTGGCTAGCGCAGCTGCATTGTAAAACTGGGGCATCCAACTGGTTTTGATCTTGATAGAAGAAGGGCAGAAGGTCATGTCACAGTCTGTTGTTCCTGTGTCTCAGTTTATATAATTCTTCAGGCAGATAAATCATTCCTATAGTAACTACAAGCCATCCTCTGTCTTTGCTTTCACTTCCCCACAGAAAGCTAAAGTTTGTGGATATAGCTCCTGTTCTTGTCCATGTAGGTCTATGAATTTCAGGCTCAGGGTTAACTATGAAAACCGCGTGTACCTTTTAGGAACATGGCTTTTGCTGATAGTAAAGACAACTGAAATGATAGAATATATGAAGCCCCTGAAATAAAGCCTTCCTAAAACTAAGTAGGGGGACTGTTCAGCCAACAGACAGCAATAGATTACCTTTCAGAGCTTGAAGTACTTGGTTTGGTAACGTGCAGAGCTGTTCACCAGGGTGTGAGCTTGCAGATGAGTGACAAGAGCTCCTGCTGACTCTACAGCCACAGTTATTGGGGTTTTTTGTAAGGAAAATGGAAAAAAAATCAGTGGGTATGGAACTTTTAGTATGTTTCTGTGGTTTATGGATTGCAGATGAGAGATGCGTTCAGCAATTTAAGTTGGTTACACAGGAACTAGCAACACAGTGGCCCTCTTGGATAGGACGAATGTGAACACTTAAGCAAGAATTAGGAAACGCATTCACAATTTTAGGCTGCTATTCTGTTGTTTTAGCTAGGCATAAGTGGGGCTTTATATGTGTGTGTATATATATATATGTTATATATATGCATGTGTATATAAAAACTCCTGGGTGGGGGTTGTGTGCTTGCATTTGTCAGACTTAGTGTCATTTTTCATTAAGTTGCTGTTTTGAATATACCCTTGAGATTTGTATGTATCTCTTCGCAGAGCTGTGCTCAACATATTTTCTAGGTGGTTGGCAGGCTGTGACACTGAGGCATGCTAAGGAGGACTTGCATCTCTGGAAATTAGGAGCCTTGTTAATCAACTGTGATGCAGTTCTTGCCAATGTAAACCTAACCTCTTCTTCTTCTTCTTTTTCCTAGGGTGACTCTGTTATTACAGTGCAGCTGACTGAGGAAGATAAAGTTGAAGATGATGTAGTTTTTTACTTGGTCTTCACTGGGTCAACTGTCCAACACTGCACAAGCACGAGAAAGATTAATCCTGGGAGTCTGGAGACAATTTCGCCTGGTAAACAATTGCTTTTCTTTGCGTATGAGTTTATCTCTAAAATTGGGTTCATTCAAGTGGATTTAAGTGTTTTGGCAGTTGTCTGTATTATCATTTGCATGCTCATAGAGAGTAGAACATGTGGTTTGGATGATGGTTTTTGCCTTGTAAAAATCTCTCACTTGATTTCACTAGAATTGTACGACTCTTGAGATAGCAATTATCTAATGTGTAGCGGTAGCATTCTGTTCTAGAAAATACACCGTTATATTTGTACATAGTAAAAAGGTTTTAAATGTGAGCAAGGTATGGGAAAACGCGTTTGCTGGCTTAGAGATGCTGGCATCCAGTCCAGTAACTCCTTGCTACACAGAATCACAGAACACTAGGGATCGGAAGGGACCTCGAAAGATCATCTAGTCCAATCCCCCTGCCACAGCAGGATCACCTAGACCAAGTCACACAGGAACATATCCAGGTGGGTTTTAAATGTCTCCAGAGAAGGAGGCTCCACAACCCCCTTGGGCAGCCCATTCCAGTGCTCTGTCACCCTCATTGTGAAGAAGTTCCTTCTCATATTTATATGGAACCAGCTTAAACCCATTGCCCCTTGTCCCATCACTTAGACCTCTGTGGGGTTCATTCCCATAGTCCTGGTAAAATACAACTAATTTCCTTTAAATCCTGCCGTGCAGATGGGAGCCAACACAGAGATTCTGCAAGCCTTGTGGTGCAGGTAGCATGTGACGCTCGGTGTCATCCCTCCACATGGACTGGGTTCTCACATTAAAGCCCACCGCCTTTTTGAAGCCTTCCTGCCGCTAACAAAACAAGCCGGCACAGCATTTTCTTTTGGTGACTTCAGGACCGTGGGAATGAGCGCGTTCCAGGCTGCCATCCTCACCACTAACCTTTCATTCTGACTTGTTGCTATGCAGCACGTTGATACTAATGTGAGGAAAAGGCCTGACATTTTCAGTAGACTCGGTATAGCTTACGGGATCAAGTGCACTTCTCGGTTTGCCTTTTCATCCATCTCATAAGTATTGTTTAACAAGAGATGTGCATGAAGTAAAATTTGGACTAAGGAGTTTTTTCCTCCTGGGAATGAGTGGCTGAAAGTTGGCTGCTGTATTTCTTTCATTTCCTCCTCTTTTTGTGCTGTTTGGGTTGATCAGTTGGCTTGGGAAGAGAAGTCTTTTTACAGTTTCTGATGACTGCAGCCCCGTGCAATCAATTAGATTACTGCTCGTTTTCTCCCAGAGGAGGGAGAAGAAGGGGTGACTCCTTCCTTGCTTTTGTGTTGGCGAGCACGGGGCTCTGCCAGCCCCACTTGCAATGACCTCACCTCCCCCTCGGGACCATGGCTCTGTTGCCAAGAAAGGAACTGAAAAGCTTCAGTGTTCCCCTTTAGCCTATGCAGGAACCAACATACTTAATGGGATTTCTGGGTGGGAACAGTGCTTTCCTATAACCACTGGCCCTGGTGTCTGCATAACAGCAGTTGATGAGACTGGTGTTGGTGGGTGCCAGGTGGTGCCTGGGGCAATGGTCTGGGCTCTGCCTGTCCTGCCAGTCCCAAATATAACTGAGTCATTGGGAAGGGCTCCCTGGAGCTCATTTTGTCACTGTTAGTGGGAAATCTGAATCTGTTCATGATTCAAAGGGAAAGGAAGGAATTGATTGCAATTTCCTTTAGTTTTACTAGGCTTTGTAATATTATTTTAAATGTAGCAGAGTTGTGGTTTTGTGACATAGGATTCTAGATAGGGATGGAGACTGTTCCAAAATACAGCTTGTGTCAACCAAAGGTGTAATGGACCTTTTGGAAAGGTAGTCCCATTCCTGCCAGATAGCACTGCGGTCCCGGATAATGCTATCTGGATGCTAAGGTAAGAGGTGGCATCTCAAATGTTTTGGAGAACACCCTCTTCTGCATTTAGACCCATTTTGGAGAAATTGCCTGAGGGGAAAAAAGTTAGTGCTGAAGGGAGTGCTCGGGAGAAGCAAACTGGGAAAAAACCAACTTTTTCCATACTCTCTGCTGACACTGATGCATTTGTTCAGTGTTGCTTCAGCACTGACTACTCTGATTTCAATAACAGCATGACTTAGTTCAGTCCAGCTCTTCCTCCTCCTCCTCCTGCTTCCTGAACTCAACAGTGAAGCTGTAATCATGTGTTTACACTGGATATTCAACCAGTTGCCTTGGAGATAGTTGTGGTGACTCAGAGCCAGCGTTATTTGACCTCCTGAAGGATTAGCCATGAACAAGAGACAGTGTGTGGGAGACCAGCTCTTGTTTAAACACCCAGGCCTGGGTACTTAGTGAGTGCCCTGCAAGGGAACTCTTGCGAACTGCTTTTAGCCAAAATCTTCTTCACTTCTGGTGTTGGGCATCTTCTGTTTATCCCTGCAATGTAAGATGTGTTGCCCATCTGAAGGCAGAGCAGCTCCTCAGGGATGGCTCAGGTGGATGAAGGAAGGCTGATTCACTGATTCAAATTGAAACTCTCTGCCTGTCTGGAACCTCTTCTGTTTCCCTTCTGGGCTTGGAGTCTCTTCCTTCATCTCAGAACATGAGTGTGTCATGTGATCTCTAGGAAAATCGAGATGAAGTCCACCAGGACCTGGAGTGAAAGTGGTAACCATAACTCTTCAGTGACCAATTACTGCTAATGTAAAAATAACACAAAAAGTAAGTAGAATGTTGTAGCAAAGCTTTCAAAGGAAATCACATGAAACAGATAAAATCTCAACAAGACAAGGTGGTTTTAGATGGTAATTAAAATGGAGTGGAAGTTTAAGTTGTTAGAATACCTCCTAAATTCTCATTGGGCACAAAAGTTCTCTATGTCTGGCAAGACTTTATCTAAATAAAAGTTTACAACAGCAGAGGTGAATGACAGTTGCATTTTATATAATTCCTAGAACAAGCTTACTGTTATGCTGTTTTGGTCAACCTTAAATGCTGAACCTATAGAGTTAACAGTACTGGTCAAATGTATACTATGGTGAAACTCTTGTTGCTGCTGAAATCCTGGCAGCTCATCCTCCTTAGTGTTGACCATAACTGAGCTTTTCAGCAAGTCCTTATTACTGTAGTAATTGAGACTGTTAGACTCTTTGATGTATTTTTTCATTCCCAGCATCCCTGCAGGGTAGGGGGTTTAACTGAGACCTTGAATCGCCAAGCAGATGACACTTTGTAATGTAGAAAGTGTATTAGGGAAGTGAAACTTCATTGCAAGACAGAAGCCTCTGCTGCTACAGCTGATTTTCACCTTAACCATACTAATAACAAACCTCAAATCATGATCTGTCAAACAAACCGTCAGAAGAAGGAGTAATCTTATGTCTGTCCGTGAGTCAAAATCCCAAACCAGAGCCAGCTTTGGGCAATGGAGGCATCTGAGTATCAGGAAGCTGTTGGGCAGATTTGGGAGAACTTTGTTGCAGGAGACCACTAGATGTGGTGCATCTAGTGCAAGTTTGTGTGCCATTGCTATAATGGCTGTATTAGTAGACACAGATTTTGCTTTGCATTTAAAAATGCAGAAGAGCTCAGTGGAGGAAATTTGAAATGCATTTTCAGACAAGGAGAAACAGTGCAGTGCTGTAAATCCAGAGCTCCTGCAGCTCCTAACCAAGTAAGTGAAGGGTAGGCAATACCTTGTCTATAAGCCAAGTCACTGAAACAACACGTATGAGAATTTTGTGAGGTGTAATTGCCTTTGTGTGGACTGTTGCAGTGTGTTGCATCGCTCTGAACCTTTGCTCTGTAATTCCTAAAACACTTCTTGTTTTTTTCTTTTCCCTATTGGTTGATCTGCAAAGGTGCAGGATTCTTATATGGGTTTCAGAGGGGAGGAGAAGCAAAATTAGAGTCAGAAAAAGGGTCTAAGAGCCCATATGAATGCTGGCGGCTGGTTGCCCGCAGTTTCCGCTGGGCTGAAGCACTCCCATTTACTCCAAATACCTTGAGTCACTGGGAGCTTTCCTTCTGTGCTGAAGCTAAGGTGACTAAGCAGGTTCATTTAAACTTGTTTTGAATTCTGTAGTTCTCAGCATTGTTTGCTTTTTCTTACTTTCTTCCTGCTAGTTAAAAGAATCGAGTCTCCTTCTCTGGGACATTTAAAACTTGCCTGTATATGTTCCTGTGTGACTTGGTCTAGGTGATCCTGCTGTGGCAGGGGGATTGGACTAGATGATCTCTCAAGTTCCCTTCCAATCCCTAATGTTCTGTGATTCTCTGACTAAAAGTTACTTCAATTCACTTGAAAATTCTCTTCATTTCAAACTTTCTTTTACTGTGAAATCCTTTACATATGTTTCTGCTTTATTATCTTCATCCTCAGTCTGTGTTTCCCCCTAAGAAACAACTTTTCATAGAAAAAGCTGTATTTCGTGAATTATGATCTTTGTACTGGTAGACCAAAAGGGTAAACAAGTTGCATAACAAATGACCACTTGGCAGTACCATTTGTGGATTTGAAAATATTCTTAATTGTAAAACAAAAAGACCCCTAAAATAGAATAAAACATCATAGGCAAGAAGGCTCTTTGCAGTCCATCCTCCCTAGTGTACTTAATTGCTCTAGGCAGTATAATTAAAAGGAAATGATGCCAGTTCTCAATGACATCAGTCACAGGAAAAACTGATTGAATCTGTATTGAAATTATTTTAGATGTACTGTGGGGGCTCTTCCACAGGTTTTGTTTTTTTTTTTAAGAGTATAAAGAGCCTTAAAGAATAATTATTTTCACACTACATCTTCACAGTGGAAGGGTTTAAAAGGAAATACAAAGGATCGTGTCTCTTGCTGGTACTGTGTCTAAGGTTTCCTGTGTTGCAAGAGAGAATACAGTAACTGTGGAAATCACACCAACACACTTCAAAAGCGGGTTCTGATTCTCAGAACCAGGATTCAGGATGCCTGAGGCAGAAGAAAAGCACTTTTTGGACAGTCCCAGGTGCTCCCTTGGCTTTCCTGTCTACGAGCCACCATGTGGCAACGTCTTTTGGATGCAAATCCAAGGTACTCCATGGGATTTGCCACATTTGTTGCCTGGCTTTCCTGTCCTGCTTAAATCTTTTTGTAGGACCTCTTTCGACCCAGCTCCACTAAGGTGTAACTCTGAGGATGCGATTAGCACTGTAACCCATAGTCACCTACCAGGCAACCCCAGACACGTGCTTCCACAAGGGCTTTAAATAGCCACCCAGGCTGGGGTCCCATTGTTTGATAACTCAAACATGAATTCTGAAAATAGGAGGTTTGGACAGGATTTCCACTTTGAAAGAAGTAGGAAATTAAATCATGTTTTACAAAGCTCTGTTTTGAGGTGTTTTGTCTCCATGTGTGCCTTGTTTAATGAGAAAGTCTGAAGAGTTCTGGTGGTGTCTGCTTAACGACACCGCAGACCAAAGACACAGGTACCAGTCTAAGGCTGCACACCAACAGCTCAGAAATCTCCCCCTTTTCTCCGGCTCCTTGTTCTGCATCATTATCATGTAGATGAGGCAGTGCTATCACACTGATGGATCTCATCTCTTCAGCAGTAAGTACGGAGAGAGACGAAAACACCATGTTTTCATTTTTCATTCTTGCCTTCCCCAAAGCAAACTTTAGTAAGTCACCTAGTCGGGAATTCTTTAGGTCAAAAGTTGTTTTATCCTTTAAAATGATTTTGTAAAGGTGAAGATGAGCAATTCCCTCTATCACAGCAGAAGCAGTGACTGTGCCTATCTCTGCATTGACTGGAAGAGTTTTGCAGTTTCTGTATTCTTCCTGCAATACGTTGGCCCTTCTCAAAGCAGCTCTGAGTAGTGACTTGTTTCCAGGTTAAATTTAAAGCAGTTCGGGCTCGTTAGTACAAATGAGGTAAAATGCAGTGCAGGAAGAATTAAGGGGTAGATTGTTTGACTTCTATCCAGTTAAACCAGCATTACCTCGTTTTTATACTGTGGCAAAATAAAGATATGGAGATGAGAGGTCTAACCATGCACGTGAAGGTATTTGGTGCAGCCTAAGATGTCAGCAAGGTAGAAACACTTCTGTGTCTGTCTGAAGATTTGTGATTTGAACTGGGATACTGCTGGATGATAGCAGCGTGGCAGCGTCCAATATTTCTTCATTGGTTTTTGAGTGCTATTGCTATTTTGGCCGAAGGGCCTCATTTCTGGAGAAGACTGAAGGCAATCGAGGGGTTGCTGGGTGGCATTGCAAGCCCCATTTGTTGTATAAATCAATGAGATTCTCTTCCCTTCTGTGGGTGCACTCATCTGTGTAATTTATTCAGTTACATGTGTTTTCAGCCTACCAAAATGAAAACCTTTCTAAATAGGCTATAAATAGGCTCATCGCTCTTCCTGACACACCCAGGCTTCTTTTTGCCTTTTTAATGAGTCAGATATTTTTGTGTTCTACTGCTGGGGAAGGTGTATGAGTGAGTTATGGCAGTCGCTGGTTGAATGCCCTGATGCTTGCAAAGTGCATGGCTTGCTGCTTAACCCCTGCTAGAAGGAAGCCCTGCTGTCTGCTAGGTGGAGCAGAACAGAGATGATCAAGAGCAGTAGTGTCTGTTCTGGCAGTGCCTGGAGCTCTCTGTGATCTTGGGCAAGTTTCTTAACCTTGTGAAAACAGATTTGGGCTTGTACAGATGATAAGCACTTACCTCCTGAGAGTGCCAGAAGGCTTAGCTCAGTCTTGCTAATGCTCTGGGAGAAAGGGCTGTAGAAGTTCAGATATTAGTCTAGGTGAAGGAAGCAACAGTCTTTGATGTGGAGAGAAGAGTTGCTCCACTGACGGTTCCTTCAGAAGGTTCACGTATAGGGGATATGTTTGCTCACATCATTCCTGTAGTGGTTTCAAAGCAGGAGGGCAGAGACCTCTTGAGCAATCTTTCTAGTATTGGCGGTGCTTGTTATGTACAGGCTCCTCTTTTGTTTGAACTGTTTGCCAAAAGTCAGAACCTGTCCCAGACTCTTACCCCCCATCTGACATCTTCTCAGATGTAAGGAAGGAGAACATCAAAGTATTGTGAGCGGTTGCACTTTCGAAGAACATTCTCTAGGGTTTAGCACGATGCTTATTTGATCCTATTAGATGAAACAGATGATCAGCTCTATCACCTCTCTTTCAAGGCTGTGTCCGATATCGGGGGGAGTTTCAAGAGAACCATCCTTGTCTGCACATCAGGACATGGCCTTTTGAGGTCCCTTCCAACCTCTAATGTTCTGAGATTCTGTGATTTTTGTCACCTCCCCTTGTGTTGCATTGAACACTCCTGTAACTGCTTAATTTTGGGGCTGGTGTTTCACATGTGCTCCATCCAAGGGAACTTCGTGTACATCCATGATGTACCAGTTTAAGGAGACCATGTGTCTTGGCTGAGGTTTCTCTAGTCATGACAGAAGAGCTTATGCTCTCCCACAGAAGAGTTGTTTGGCTTCATGACAAGGAAGGAACTCTGCTGAAATGTTTCTCTGTAGCTGCTCAAAGGCCATTTGCTTTGTGTTTCAGTGCTGAAAGTCTACTGGCTCTCTGGTAGAGTAGCTGTATTCTTGGTTAGTTTGCAGGTGGGATTCTCAAGGGAACACACAATAAAAACAGTCTTTTAAAAAAAACTCATTAAAAAACCCCAGAGGTTTTACAGTGAGTCACAGAACACTGACACAGGCTGCCCAGAGTGGTTGTGGAGTCTTTTCCTCCGGAGATATTCAAACCCAGCCGGGATGCAGCCCTGTGCGATGTGCTTTAGGCAGTCCTGCTTTGGTGGAGGGTTTGGACCTGATGATCTCTTGCAGTTGCTTCCAACTCCAGTGATTCTGTGATTCTTTGAGAGGCAAGTTCACAGCACTTGAGTCAGCTCCTGTATGGATAAATAACATGGCCTTCCTTACAGCCTGCACGTAACCTCTGTGTTTGTGAAGGCTGTGAACAAAACTTACATGCTTCTTACTCTGATGTCCTAGGAAAGATAAGCAAAGCAAGGTGTAGGGGAAAGGATGTACAGTTCTGAACTATTTTAGAGTTCTCTCAAAGTTGTGTCATCAGCGCGCATCTTCCGTGAACATTTGAGGCTTCTATTGTGAGGATGAGTGGTCTTTGTGAATTGGTTTCATCCAGGCTCCTGAAATCCCTGCCTGGAGGTGTGCTTGAGTGCAACAGCGGTATGTCCAAGAACAGAAGAGTAGGTCTTCCTACTCTTATTCCTACTCTTATTCTTGTGTACAACATCAATAATAAAAATACTCCTTGAGCTTTCACATCATCATAATGGTAATAGATACCCAGTGCTCAAAGGCAAGATATTTTCTCACCTTTCAGCTCCCAGTTGTGTTGAGCCACTATAGCAATATCAGTGAGGTTTTTTACCTCCCCTTCTACACTCGTCTTTGATACCTTTCCAGCTGCATTTTCTCTCCTGAGGAAGCTGTGCAGCTGACACAGGCTTAGGAAGCCTTGTCGCTGACAATTTTGGTGCTACCTGCGGTGTCCTAATAGCAGTTTTGACCTTTCCGTTAACTTCAAGATCACCTCTTTCAGCAGACAAAACCTGTACAGACGCCAGATGCCTCAGAACAGATTTGGGAGGTTGGCTGGAAAACCTTGAAGATTAGGGACATATTTTTCCTTTTGTCAGGGAAATCAACAGCAAAAGGCCCCGACACAAGAAGGAAACTTTCCCACTGACCACAAATAGGGGCTTAAATTGAATTTTCAAGCCTTTAAAAATAAATCGTCATTTTGTACTTAATTAAGCAGGGTTTCATGAATGTAGTAGTGTGCTGAGGTCATGGGCAGAAAGAATCTTTTCCAGTAATTAGTGCAGGGTCCATGCTGTTCTGGCAAAAACAACCATGACATCAGTCTGAGACTGGAACAAGAAGCTGTGCCGCACGGCGAACTTGAAACACAAACCTTATTATTGAAGGGGCATGTCTGACAATTGCAAGTGCTGGTTGGGTTGGACACATAACAATATTTTTCCTTCTAAAATTTCAGAAAAGGTGTTGTGAGTTTTGTGTATTTTGGCTTTTTTTAAATTTTAATTTCTGAATCAATGAAATCACTGCCATGCCAGGACATCCTTTGTTTTGCTCTGCCTGCCTTAAATAAATACAGATACTTACCAGTTATGGAACGTCCAACATCTTTATATTGTAAATATGGAAAGTTGCCATTTCCATGCTTTTATTTAGCAGAAGCAGCTTTGTTCTGATTGTGTTACGTGAACACAAGTGCACAGGGCAGGTGCAGCAGTGAGCTGGGATTGGAGGGCACGCACAGGGCATGCCTAGGCAGGTTGTGCTCTCGTAGCCATCACTGCTGCTTAGGTCTTTGTTTTGAGTGAAATTGCAGTACTCAGTGTATAAGCCAAGTGTTGTGACAGCATTCGGACTGTGTAGTTCTGCAGCACTTGTCTTCTGGTTTGTGTTGATTTACTGGAGTCCTGCAGAGCTGGAAAAGAAAAGTTTGATCGTTTGGGACTGTGATTTCCATTGGTATGTTAGTAAAATCTTCTCTTGAATTACTTTAATGCTCCTGAGTTTACTTGATTAAAAGTAGTCTGTTCAGATAAGAGTGGCTAATGTTTCTCGGTTTATATTGTACTGAAAAGAGAAGAGTTCCACATCTTTTCCTTTTAACGTCTGTGCAAACTTATCTCCAATGATATATACAAATTCCCAAGATAGTGTTTATTTGAGAGCTGTGACCCTGCATTAGCTGCTCTTACCTGATTTAATGTAAAGACTGTAAGTGTCAAAGGAATTGCTCAATTCTTTTTCTTTAGCAGATCTGGTTGTTGTCTTTACCATTTCCCTTGTCTTTATTTTGCAGGCCATGACTGCTGTGAGACAGTGAAGGTGGCACTTTGTGCGTCTAGAGAAGGTCACCCTGTTCTCGTTGTGGCAGAAGAGAGTTTCCAGTTTGTCCAGGATGAAGCTTATGATGCTGCCCAGTTTCTGGCCACTTGTGCTGGCAACCAGCAGGCACTAAATTTCACCCGGTTCTTGGATCGGTCAAGGCCACCCGCTGCAGATGTGGACTTTTTGGATGAGAAAGTGGCTTTGGCATTTCGACACCTGAAACTGCCAGCAGAATGGAATGTTCTGGGAGCAGACCAGTCCTTGACCGGTGAGGACCTCTAGGGCATATGTGACTCATGGGTTGGGAGAGAGGTAAAAAGCCTGGGAGAAGGTGTTCCTCAATTTGGGAAGTCATTTGTTTGCATCATTCAGAAGGTGTGTTGGCCTCTGTGCTTGGAGATGAGACCAGCGTGCCCCTACTACATCTGCATCCTGTGCTTTGCACTTCAGCCACCTTAAAATGCACAGGGCACTGGTGTCTTCTCTGTGATGTCTTGTATGAAATAGCACAAGATGGTGTAAATGGTCAATATTTTAACGTATACCCAAAAGTGGGGTATTTGTGTGTGTACAGTGGTGTGGGTATCAGCATCACACTTCAGAGATTTCCTGGAAGGCTGATGCTTCTGGAAGGACTCTCCTTGTGCCACAAATACGATGCTTTTGGTAAATGCTGGTTTGATAACTGGCCTCAGGTCAGTTGCTGAACAAGTGCTGAGCTGTTTAGGGTGCTGGTGGCACATCCATGTTCTTGGAGTTCAGGAGTTTAAGAGAGGCTGGGGGGCTTGTTCCAGTGTGTGCAAATCCTTGCTGTAATTTTTCAGGGTATTTTGGCAAATAGTTTCACTTAAGGAATGTGGCTGTGAGGCATCTATTACCTTTTATAGGATGCGATGGTATAAACACTTGAATTGGAATGGGACGTGGCCTGCTTGGTGCAACTCCCTCGTTCTGCTCACTGTAACAAGGTTTTCTGCAGGAGATTTTCCTCCTGTATTTTTCACCAGCTTGCTGACTGCTTTTGTAAACGTGGATGCACGGACAGGCAATTCAGGCAGTGGTAGCAGACGTAAAAAAATTTGATCATTTTTATTGGTTTCTGGATAGCAATTCAGGTGCCGTCATATGTTTACAAGGAGATAAACACTTGGTATTTTTCTCTTCTGTGTGGAAGATTCTGATGTTTCTTCTGGTATTTTACAAGGCTGTGATAACACAGACGTGTGTGGTTTAAGTGATAAACACAGAGTCAGAGTGATCTTAAGTTCATGAAAACTTGAGTTGCAGCTCTGAACTGATTTTGCAGGAAGGCTGAGATCTGATTTCTCTTTCTGTCTTTGATTCTTTGGAAAAATCAGCTCTTGGGGAAATAAGACCATGAGATTTACAGTAATTTGCTCAGCGTGTGCTTGTGGGCCCAGAAACTGTGATCTTATGGGGCTCTGAATGTGCATGGACCTGCAGAGCTTCTGTTGCCTCCACTGTGAGAAGGGTGAGCTTTGTAGTGCTAAGCTCTGTAACACTGAGTATTTTGGCATCTTGTGGTGAGGTTCTTGTAGATAAAAGTGTAAGCAAATACATGTAATGACATCAAATGCAACTTTCATCCAAGAATATCAGTGTTATATGTTCCCTTGCAGCAAGTCCCTTCATAAGTAACTGAAGAAGGACAATTTATAGATGTCTTGGTCTTTCATCTTTTTTTTGCTAGAGGCAGATGTTTCTGGTAATTTTTTTGCAGAGAGATAATTATGCATAGGGACTTTGGGGAAATTTGACTGTGACAGGAAGGACTTGCATGTGTAAGCACCGTTCTGGTCACAAAACTCTCTTTTTGGTAGAGCAAGATGGAAGAGATGGCCTTGATTTATGATGGAGGACTACATTAGAAAAACCTCTGTGGTAAAATGTATCGCCCCTGTTCTGGTACTTGTGGGTTAATTTGTTTGTGGGAGAGAGAAAAGCACAGCAAAGATTGAAGCTGTGGGAGCAGTTGAACAGTTACGTGTGTCCTGACCAGTCCCTCCAGTGGGACACCTTGTCCTACACTGCGTCACTACCTATGAACAGATATTCCAGTTCGTATCTCACATTTTGCTGAATGTCAGATACTTCAAATAACAATCTCAAAGAGCAAAATACTATAGAAATGAGAACAAAAGGAAATGTCAGACTCCTTTTTGAAAGATGTTTAGTGGTGCCGCTCAGCTGGCATGTCTCTATGGGCTCTTGTGGGTTGGGAACAAAATGCTGCTGTTTAGCAAAACCTCTGAAGGCAGGAGTGAGCTGGGAGCCTCAGCCAACTCCCTAAGTGCCGCAGCCTGATGGGGAACTGCTGTTCAGAGATGGCTGCTGCTGTCGAGCATGGTTAAAAGTTGATTTTTCCAAAGACTGGCTTTTACAAAAGCAGATAGTAATGGCTTTTCTGCAAGCAGAAGCTGAGTAGAAATTCCACCATCACACACAACTCTGTGCTGGTTTTTAGGGAGGGGCTGGCTCTTTGTGGAGTCTTCTCCTTGCTTTGGCCTGCACTCAACCGTGACCAGTCTTTGAGCAGAAAGCAGGGAGTTCATTGGCGTCACCCACCACAGAGGGCAGAGGAGCTGCTGAAATTGACAGCCAGCTCCATCTGCTGAGGTTGTTGAACTAATCTTTCATGTCAGTAGGATTGTGGGGTGCAAAGTGAATGGTTAAGGGCCACACACTGAGGAGAAGGAGCACATAACACCTAGTGTGTTCCTGGGTACCAGCAAACTGATGTTTGCATCATTAAAATGATCTTCAGTGGTTTGCATCCATCCATTAGTGTGTTATCGCAGCACCCCCTCCTTTCCTAACGCATCAGTGGGTTTGACTTTTTAGTATGGGAGAGTACAGGGTTACTGTGGGCAAAACTATATGAGAGTCATCTACCTGCTTGTGTTTTGGTTACCAAGCCAAGGTCTTCATTCTTTGTTTACCATTGCTCAAGATTAAAGGTATGGTACGATCATATGGACAGATTATTCACAGCACGTGCTTTCAGCTGCAGGTTAGAAATACCTCCAAGATTATGTAAAGCTACTGAAGGACATTTGCAAACATCCCAGTGCCTTTTTTTTTCACATTTATTTCTATATAACCTACTTAACTTAGTTATTGCCACTCAACGTAGAGGTTTGTTCAGTAGTCCCGGTAATCGTCATCTCTTCACAGTAGGTTTTCTTGATATTCGTTCTTTCAGTATCATTTTAGACACCATTTTCATTGAAACAAATAGAAAATAACATGAATATTTCTTCCTATATTGGCACTAGTGCATTTTCAAAATCCCACTGTGTTAATTTGCACTATTCTCCTTCTCTGTTTTTTCCTTGGTCTGTAACAGCAAAAGGGTTTATTGCTTAAAGAGCGATTGTACAAAGATTAGAAGCATTGAGCACCATTGGTTAATCTGACTTGCACAGTAATATTATTTTAAGGTTTTGGTTAACTTGCTCAAACCCAAACATTTATTAATTTTTATTGCTCTGGTACAACGTGAAAGACTGAAGTTGTTTGTGATCACAGTTCCTTAGTTCTTCACCCAAAATCCACTGAAAAACGGTTGATTTGTTTCGACCTCAGCAAGGTTTGAATGAATCCTTTGTGCCAAATTTAACACCAGACTATGTTTTTGTAGGACTGGGGCTTTGATGATGAGCTTTTTGTTCAGCAGCCAGTGGTGTGGAGTATGGTACCCCCCACCCCAGTCTTACCCCTGACAATAACACTCTCTTGGTGGAGCAGTGGAGATATAAATTTTATATATATATATATATGTAATATATATATATAGGCTTTTCTCTCCAGTTTCCCTGATTATAACTACTCTCAAAAAGAAAACAGAGGTTGTATTCAGAGCACACATGCAATGTAAATGTAAGACCATGCTTGTCTATTTTCAATTGCTGAAGAGGAAAATAAGCTAAACTAGAAAATCAGAACAGAATATTTGGGCGTGTGAGTAATGATTATGGCTTGTTTCTATTGCAGTGGGGGAAAAAAAAGCAGAGGGAAAAAATAGGATCCAAGCTCAGGTATGAACAACTTGGAGAGTTTAATCCTCGAGTTAACTGTCAGTAGTAAACAGATGACTTTCAGAATTCCTTTTAAATTTTATTCTCACAAAACCTTTGAGGAAACAGTCTTTTAAATTTTCCTAATTAAAAGTAAGTGGTGAAACCCAGACCTATGGTTACAGTTCCAGTGGTGTGAGCTTGGCAGAGGATTGAGGTATTCAACCGTTGAAGCCATTCCCGTGGGAGCTCAAGGAGTAGCAGTGCCTTTGATGAGCTTGGAGATAGTCAGCCAGGATTATGGGCAGATAATCGGGAGAGCACAGGCAGATAACCAGGAGACCATCTCTTTAGATAGAACACTTAACAGCTCCTTAACTTTAGGAACGCAGTTACTGACATCTTGAATACTTACAGCTTCCCAGAAATGCTGTGGGATAAGCATCTGTGTGCACTAAGTACTGCTGGAGAAATGAAAGTCTCTGAGCTCACCAGGTAGGAGGTGGGTACAGAAGGAACTGCTTTGCTTTGGTTTGAAAGAGCCTGAATTTATTTAGGTTGAGTTTTATAACTTCACATACAAAACCTGTAGAATTTCAATGTGCAGCACATCATGAGTGTCACCACGGTACAAAATCATTGTTAGTTTGGGTTTTGCTACAGGAGAGGCCAATGTCTGAATCAAGAAAAGAATCAAAAAGAAGTGTTGTGTTCAAAAAAAAAAAAAGCAAAAGATCTAAAAACCTCTAAAAAGCTTTTGAAAGTAGCTAGCAGGAAGTAGGATCATTAGGAACTAAGAAGTTTTTCCATGGGAGGATGTTAGAGATATGCAACCGATGGTGTTTTCCAGACATAAAGCTTTAATTTGTTCATCTGCTGCTCTCTTTTTATAGCTTCTCATAGAACCCTTTCAGCATAATGGCTAAGGTATTCTTTATGTTGGGTTTCACGTCCTTTGTGATGTGCAGCTCACCACCTTCTCTGATAAAGGGCTCTACGGTATAAATCAGCATGAGCTTTTCTGTGTCAACAACACAAACCAGTCTGTTCAGCTATAGTCCTTGATAAGACATAGAAGAGTCTTTTACATCTCTAAATTTAATGCCCTCTGCAGCAGAGAAAAAGAAGCAGAAAATAATTCTTCAGGCAGTGTCTGAAATGTGCTGATCAGGACTCAGATGTACTGCTCATCCTGTGGCTGACAAGTCATTAGTATGAGAAAGTTATTCTTTCATATATAAAAGGAAAGTTGTTCCCTTTATATTATTGGGAATGAGGACATGAAGATCCTTTGGTGTGCTTTGAAATAATTCTTGTTTATAAATTACAAAAAAATTACCCACACATTTTTTATTAACTGAACTCGTAACTCTAAACACAGTGTCTTTGCTTTGACCTTTCTTCAGTGCTGTTGTCTGCTAGAGCCTTCCTCTAGAACCTCACCATTAAGTGATAGCTTGTTGCTGCGTTTTGTTTCCCATGTTTCTTGAGGATTGATCTGAGCAGTGAAAACATTTCCAGAAGAATCAAAAGGAATGATTTTTGAGGCCAGATTTGATGGTAGATTTCAAAATTGCCAGATATACTTGAATTTGGGTGAGAACCAAGTGAAGGTCACCATCACAGGAAGGCTAGTGAGAGTTCTTCAAGCTATTCCAGTCACAGAATCACAGAATTGCTGAGGCTGGAAAAGACCTCAGGATCATCAAGCCCAGCGTATGACCTAACATCACCACATTAGTCCATGGCACTAAGTGCCACATTGAGTCTTTCCTTAAACCTTCCAGAGACAGCGACTCCACCATTTCCCTGGGCAGTCTTGTTCCAGTCTGATCACCCTTTTTGTTAACAGGACGTGCTTCCTCACATCCATGGTTGTGTCTTCCTTGATGAGATGTTTCAAGGCATGGAGGATAAACTGAGCAGTTAGTTCTATATAGGGTTACTCTATATAAAGAGCAGTTTTTTAGAAAGGAACAATATTTTTGCTGTTACTTAATCAGGACTAAAATTAAAGTTTTTCCTTAGGGAACAGTTAGTCTGTTCTTGGATGTATCACATCCAAATTTTTTCTTCAGTGCTTATTTGTCTTGAGCCATTAGCACCTTAAAACTTAATCCTTACTGTTAGCAAAGTATATTTGACAGTGTTCTTTGGAAATTTTGTCCTTAGTTACCCAGATAAACTGTTTGTGTTTCACAGCTACAAAAAATATATATATAAAAATAATAGATCTAAAGACTTATGTTTTGCCAGCTGGATTAGTGTGCCCTGCCATTACGGGACAATAATTGTATGTTTCAGCTCTTGCGTATTACTAGGAAATGAGAAAGGAACAAAACAACCTTGGCCTTTCCAGTATCATGTGTCTTGTGTTTCTACAATTTACTAATTACAAGAAGCTTTTAGCTGACATTCAAAGGACAGACATTTTAAGTTGAGGAGCTCTTACTTGATAGGAGAAGGAGCTCTGGCTGTTGTCTGTTAAAGCTTTTGTTATTCTTCCATGCCTGGGACAGGCATTTTGCACTATGACAAGACCTTGAAATCAGTGGCTAAATTTTCCACGTTTTAGGTTACAAGCTTTCACCCCTTCAAAGGTAGGAAGGCTGGAGGGATGCGTCCATCTTCCTCACCTCTTCATCCAACACAGTCCAGTACTTGTTGCAGACCAGCTCTCAGCTTATTCTGAGCAACGTCACACACGAACAGATGTATTTTTCATTATGTATTAGCAGTTAATCCAGCCCACAGATGGCACACGCCTTTAAACTGTAGCTGTGCAAGTACCGCACTCTGCAAAACCTTCTGAAGCCACTGCCTGGGGCCTCCACAGTTGTTATATGTACAGGACTTTGTCTCTTTGCTACCATCATCTGTGCCCATCTGTTAGAATGGCCTCATGCCAGTTTATATTTTAGGCAGATCTTTCCAAATAGGCCTGGATGGTGAGTTTGTATGCTTAATGCACTCCGGATGGCAACACGCCATGTCTTCTTGTACAGATCTTCTGTGCACGTCGCCGTTGCTCAAGGGCAGTGGGGAAGGGCCATGTTCAGTGCAGTTGCTTTTGCAGTCACCTACATCCAGAAGCTGGAACTACTATGATAGTTATCACCAATGGGTGATAAAGATTGCTTTAGAAGAGTGGGGGAAAGGTGGTATTTTCAGAAGTTGCAGTTGTATGACCAGATTGTATCAGGTCGACGTTTGAGACAACTGAGAGGGAGGCAGGTAATGAATGGAAATATGAGACAGGGACACCCAGTTGGATCAGGGACACAATGAGTATTTGTGTGCATCTTGCAGAACTTGCAATTGCTATGTGCGCTGTAGGGGAACCATGAATTGGTGAGTAGAAGATGCTTCAACTTAAGTGTAAGAATCTCAGATGAAGGAGGAGGAAGCATTTTGGTCCAGGGACCCATGATTATGTTTTTCAGGTCTGTCTTTTCCAATTTCAGTGCCAGGGTGTCTGTTTTGGTTAGGAAGATTGACTTCAATAGGAAGCTTCACTTCAATAAAAGCTATGGGCGGGAGATCTGTGCTGGAACAGGCATGATCAGACCAGTGCAACTAGTGTTTTATTCAGAGAGCAGTCAGTTGCTTTAACAGCAGAGATTCTGCACTTACTCTATCTCGGTAGAAGAACTGCACCTCTTCAGTTATGCAAGCTAACTCTGCCGGTGTGTTAGTACAGGTAAACGTTAGGAGTATTGGGTAAGTTCATTGAGCAAAACCGTGGGCATCTGCTTTCACTCTGGGTATGTCCCACCCGTATCAACACTTTCTCCTTTTTGCAACCTCAGCAGCAAGCCTTTCCTTTATGTCTATCTGTATGGTGTTGTTTTTTCATTATTCTTTAAGCCTGAGACTGTGACAACCATGGATAACTACCTTGTTGTGTTGATTATTTCTAAAGCAGAGCACTTAATACCAAAATCCTTGTCATTACTCTCCCACAGGCTGAGAATTTGTCTCAGAGTGAGCTCGACTATTCCTTTTTTCCTCTGATCAGCTGGAACCTCCATTCACACATGCTCATGTATTCAGGACAGCATGGTTTTGCTTTACGGTAATCAAGAGGAGGTTAGGGGGGAAGGATTGGTTTGTAGCCCAGAGACCTAATTTGGAGTCATTCGGAAGAGAGACAGTGCCAGAAAGCTTTTGGTTCTTGAATACAGATTAGTTCTTCAGGAACTGATCCAAAAAGTCGGGAAAAACTGTGTGTTGGGTGGGGAAGAACGGCCCGTTTTTGCTTTGTTTTTCAATGAAGGTCTTAATGATGTCCCTTAAGAAAGCAAGTGAGCAAGAAAAACTACAGCACTTTGAAGAAGTCATTTCTCTTGCGGCATACTTCTTGAGGAAAAAAAATACTTAATTAAATCCTAAAGCTATTGTGTACTTGGTTTTTAAACCTGCCATATAGATTTGGCTGGCAACCAAATTAATAACCCAATAAATCACTGCTGTGATATTTAAAGTGCTATACCAAGTGCGCTTACTGGCATGGTTTACTGAGACCCAGTTGGTGTTTTGTTGGTGTTGTTTTGTTGCTGTCAGTCAATACTGAAATCCTTTGTTAATTAAAAGAACAAATTTTTATTTCTCACAGCTTTTTTAACACAAATGCTTTTGCCCTTCATACACAAATAAAAGGCTTTGATCTGCAAATGTTGTATTTGAGCAGTGCATCTGGAGCTCATTTCTGGGTGAAGCTCTTCAGACTGTCATTCTAGGGCTGCAGCTTTTAGAGTAGGGGGATATTTTTTCTCAAGTGAAAGCTTACGCTGAAGAGTGCTTTTTATGAAATTAGAAGGTCACAGTTATTAAGCATAAAAAGTAAGAGCAGAGAGTGCTAGTTCATAAATGCTGCTACTCAGAATGATAGAGCTGCTGAATAAGGCTGAGAAAAACTGATCAAACCAAGAAAGCAAAATCCTCATATTTTTTGGTCTGTATCAGAGGTCAGACTGTTCTCTTTTAATAATGACTTTAGATCTGTGCTTCAAATGTAATGGATTTTTTAGTCCCTTGGTCTGTTCCTGAAACCTGGGATTCCAGGGGGTGTGAGGAGAAGGCTTGGACATGTGGAAAAGCCCACCTGACCGTGTCAGGTTGTGTTTGGAAGCACTGCAGCTTCATGGTTGCCCTGGCTGTTTATGGAATTATGGGATTTTTCCACATTGACTTGTGTGATCATTCTTGCTCTTACTAGTCCTGAACGCTTCCAGTCCTGCTGTAGCACGTCTCTCACTTTAAAGTACTGGTCTCTCCTGTATTGGCAGCCAGTGTGTTTTGCCAGGTGCTGCAGGTTCCTTGACTTTTGGGCTGTCATCTCCATGCCAGCCATTGTGTGTGCTGTGACTGAGAAGTGGGGATGTGGCATTCACCTAACCCACAGCCTACAAATTCCCAATTTTTTTTTTTTTCTTTTTCTTCGTTCTTCCCAGAGAACATCCCTCGGGAAACACTGATGCATTTTGCGGTGAGGCTGGGTCTGCTGCGACTGACGTGGTTTCTGCTCCAGCAGCCGGGTGGAAGAGGAGCTCTCAGCATCCACAACAATGAAGGAGCAACACCCGTGAGCTTGGCCTTGGAAAGGGGCTACCAGAAGCTGCACCAACTTTTGACAGAGTAAGGCTGATTTGATGGTTCCTCTGCTAGTTCTGTCTTGTGCTTGCCTTTGCAATACACTATCTCAGAAGAGTGGCTAAGAGCCGTACTCTGCCCTTAAAGGCAATTTTTCTGTAATTTGGCTTTTACTTTTCTTGCTAGCTATAATGGGAGCAGGTTCATAGGGTTTAGGGGAAATGTGATAATAGTGGTATTCTCCTTTTTGGTGGGCATGTTCTACTTCCAGCCATCTCTTAAAGCCCAAAGTGAGTCACTGCAATATTGGCTATTAAGACAAACCTTATGCAAATACAAGAGAGAAACATTTTCTTCCAGTAAGCACAGTTGGCCAAAAGAGGGGAGCTAATGGGCTTCATGGTGGTGGTGCACTGTTGTGCTCTTACTGTGTAGATTTAGAGGCTTTTGGTTAAATGAAATGTTGATGACTGCATTGAAGTAAAGCAGTATATTGTAGACGATAGCTATCTTAGCAGTGTAGGTTAAGAAAATTTTGTAATAATTAATGCAAATGTTTAGCAGAAAGTTCTCTTTTGACTGGTCTTGAGAAGCAGACAGGGCTTACAAACTCATAGGGAGTAAATAGTGACATGACCATTTACTGCAGTGTTTTACGAGGAATACTTCAGAAGACAAGTTGTTTTTGAATAGCAAATGTTTGGAGATTGAGCTTTAAAAGCTGAGGCTAATAAAGACATGGAGCTTAAATGAGTCCCAAAGGGGCTGTTTGTAAAGGAGAAAAGATCTGGTCTGCATGTGTGTTATTCTGATGCCTGGTTCTCCTAAGCCTTGTTATTAACATTGTTTTTCTGAATTGAATTTTCAGATAGTTGGGGTTTATGGTGAGTGACCCAGTGTCATGTTTAGACATCGGCTGTGCCATCCCCATTATCACACAACATTTCTCTGTTTTGACTTGTAAATCATTCTTCTTTCTATAGTTATTGAATAGGCTGCTGAGGGCAAAAAATATGCTCTGTGTCGCTGGAGTGATTGCATTTAAGTTTCATCTTCAGCAGTTCAACCAGCCACATGCAGTATTAGGGTGAAAGAGAAGGTGCAGAGTTGCACCAGAGCTATACTCCAACCTTTTATTATGCTGATATACTCTTAACCTTTTCTTATTCCCCCTTGGCTGAGATTAACACATCTGGAGTATTGTTTCCAGTTCTGGGTCCCTCAGTTCAAAAAGGACACAGAGATACTGGAGGATGTCCAATGTAGAGCAACGAAGATGATGAAGGAAGTAGGACACCTCCCTTATGAGGAAAGGCTGAGGGAGCTGGGTCTCTTGGTGAAGAGGAGACTGAGGGGCGACCCCATTAATGACTATAAATATGTGAAGGATGGGTGTCAGGAGGATGGAGCTAGGGTCTTCTCAGTGTCATCTGGTGATAGGACAAGGGGCAGTGGGTGTAAGGTGGAACATAGGAGGTTCCATATAAATATCAGAAGGAACTTCCTCATAGTGAGGGTGACGGAGCACTGGAACGGGTTGCCCAAGGTGAGGTTGTGGTGTCTCCTTCTTTGGAGATGTTTAAAACCCGCCTGGATGTGTTCCTGTGTGACTTGGTGATCCTGCTATGGCAGGGGGATTGGACTAGATGATCTTTCAAGGTCCCTTCCAATCCCTGATTATTCTGTGATTCTGTAATAGAGAGCTGATGACAGTGTTTTTTCTCCATCAAGGTCAAGTCATACTGTGAAAATGCAGAGTGCTCTTGCAGGCTGTATCGTACAGTTGGAAAGTGCAAATTTATCCTATAACTGTAGTGAACCTCCCCAAGATGAGGCTAACCGTGTTAACAAACTTTACATACCATCAGAAAGCTTACTTGGCCAAAGCTTTATTATAGAGCTCACAGCAAATGGAGCTCTATAGAGCTGCAGCCTGCATATGAGTAAGGCTGGTAATACAAAAAGAAATGGGAAGTAAACAAAACTATTAGAACAGCTAGCTATTCATGTGTTTGGAGTATTTCACAACTGGTTCCAATACTGGAATGGCAGTTCTTGCTCAGTGGAAGGAAAAAAGAGGAGTACTTGGATTACTTGGCATCTTGCTGCACCATTCCCTGCTGGTATAATCCATGGGATCTTTCTGATGACCTTTACAGTTAATCTTTGAAAATAAGACACTAGCAGCTTAAGTAATGTTACCATCAAGATTCCAGTTCCTGTTCTTCTTAGTATGTCTTTAAACTGTTCATTATGGTTAGTTTTCCTCTTGGACTGCTGGGTGGAAATATCATGTATAAACATGCCACATACCCATGACTCTGAAAAGCCCACTATTTCATGAAGCTCTACAAACCAAAATCAGTGGATGCTGGAAGTCACAGAACCCTTTCTCAGTTGGTGGGACGGTGGTAGAGTACCATGCTATGAGCTTGGGGCTGGCCAGCGCAGCAGGAGCACGGTGTGACATAGGGACCATCACAGGCACATCCTGATGCCTCAGCAGAAATGTTTATTAGTATTTTCTGCAATAGATAGGAACAAGGCTTGAAAATCCCTATTGAGAGGAGAAATACTGAATTTCAAGATATAGAAAAGCAGATAAATGCAATGAAGAGAGTGTATATCATTTATGTGTTGTCAAAATAGTGTACAACCTCTTCTCTGCTCTCTGCTTGTGCACACGCTGTATAATCCATGCACACAAATTTGGCACAAAACTTCTAGCACTCAGCAAAATACAGAGCAGCAACGTATGTTAGCAGGAGCTCTTACAAAGGAGTCATTATTTTTACAAGTAATTAAACTGCACTTCACCAGAGAAATGAATGCAATGTGTTTTGTGATGCATTATCCTTGGGGGGGATTTTATTGTTTGCTTGCTTGCTAATTTGCAAGACCCTGCATTTTACAAGGATTCTCCCAGCCAACATTGGAAAGGGATGAAATTTTGCTGTAATTAGGATACAATCATTAAAAACCAGACACAAGACCTCTTCCGTTGTTGCAGTTTTGCCAGGGTTCGGCTGCAAAGCAGCTTGATTCAGCTGCAGTGTAAATATTTCTCTCAGAAACTAATTACAGTGGTGACATTTTGTATTTCTGTTTATCGCAAGAGGTTTCCCTTTTCAGTTGCAGCAGTTTCTAATGCATGAAAAAAAAAAGAAGAAGAAAGATGCTTCTAATTTCAAATTTGCAACTCTGGATTTATTCCTTTCTGTAGTCTCCAGTTTGTGCACTGGCTCATGCATCCTCTGGCAGGAGCGGTGCATGTGCAGCTGCTTTCGGGACTGAAATGACTGTGATAGAGCACACGTAGGTCCCTGAAGATGGAGAGCAGGATGCTGATAGTGGTGATTATTCATCAGTTGTGTATCATTCCTGAGGGTGCTTGTTTATTCTTTGAGATTAACACTACACAGTAAACAGTGTCCTGTGGTGTAAATGGAATAGGGCAGTGCATAAGGAGGGGGGGGGGGCGGCGGTGTGTGTTCATATATTGCAGGATTTCCTCTAGGAACATTCTCGTTTGCTTGGTGGCAGCTTGTTGGGTTTTCTTTAATTACAAATTTTAAATTCAATTTGAATAAATTCTCTTTGCTTGCATGCAAAAGCTTTGGAATTGAGGCAGGTTGGAAAGCCCGTTTTGAGTTTTAACAATTTCTGAGTCTGGTAGGGGCGAATTCCAAAGCTTGGTCCGTGGTTAAAGCCTGTTCCTGCCCTGTGTTCAAGTTGGGCAATGCTGGCTGCGGGGCATTGGCAGAGCTCAGCTGCTTTGCTCATTAGGGAAGGGCTGGCTCTGAGCAGGCAGTGGGGTAGTATGCGCTGTGTGAGGAACTTGGCCTCTACAATAGGACAGCTGCAGTTTGCAGTAGTTGATGTTTTCAGATGCAGTTTGGTATAGTAACAGGATCTGCCTGCCAGCTCCATGTTCTTCACTGCACTCGAAGTCAGGCGGGGAAAATGGCTCCAAGGAACAGTGAGCGTGCAGTGTTTCAGGGTTGGAAGTGCCACTCGGTAAAACAGACAAACACTGATTTTATTTCTGATTCTGTTTCTGCAGAGCAGAGCTCTGTCTAGTAACCCCAAAGTATCAGATTTTTTTCTGTCGAGCCAAATCCTTGTAGCTCCTCCACAGCTGAGAGTGATTTATGTCCTATGGAAAAGGGGAGTAAGAGCAAAGTAAAGCCCATAAAAAACAACTCTTGCATTTTTCTAATCCCTCCAAAGAAGACGTTTCAGAGCTGTAGCAGTCTCCACATTTTTTACTGTAATACTAGTTTTGCTTTTGCTGGTCTCTCTTCTTGCTTATTGCTGTGAAGCACTTCTGCACCGCTCTGGAATTGCTCTTCCTTCAGATCTGGTAACAACCAAGGGGCTCAGTACATGAAACTATGGGTTGGTGCAAGTCTGTGTTTCCAAAATTAAACTGATTTAATTAACACATGTGAGGAATAGCTCACTGGTAGCAGAAGGGGTTTATGAAGGTTTTGTAATCCCTGATTATCACTTGCTATTATTTTGATTTTACGTAAGTAATTGGTGAGGTCTGGGCTGTAATCTCTGCGGTGCCTCTCAAATGAGGAAGCTCTTTCAGAAACTTTACTTTTATAATTAAATACACTTCTCTGCTTTTCTGAGCCAGAGCTGCCAGAGGATCTGCCTGGAACCTCATTTCTTTGCACCCCAATTAATCAAACCTGTGTTTAATTTCAGAAACACTCAGCAGTGTGTTTAAGTGTGGTCTTAAGCCTTTCTTACAGAGCCCTGCCAAATCAGGTCATAGTTAAAGATGGACGTTTTTCATTGAATTTTGGTGTTAGGTTGTCCAATTAAATTCAGGTTTTGTGTAGGCAAAAAGCTTGTCTGTGGTGTAGCTGGTTTCCTGGGGCTGGAAACATTGCTGACATCTGTGGCTTCAGTGCCAGACCGTGGCAGCTGTATGTGCACAGGGTGCTTGTACCCCTGAAGGTGCATAGGCTGAACCCCCCTTTCCAATGTGCACCTTTGCCTTTATTGCAAGCTAAGAACTAATTGTGCAAGGCAGCGAGTCTCCCCTTGGTTATACCAGTTCTCTCAGTATTTATTGGGAGTGCAAGCAGCATACAGCCATGGAACATGCAGGTGGCAAGCAGGTTCCACCATGCTGGCAGGTGATGCAGTGCATATTTCTATTAATATTTCTGAATAAGTAGCAGCAGCGACTGAAGAGTTTGTTGAAGTAATGCTGACGTTTCTTCCCCTGTTCTTCCACTCCAAAACAAGCAACAAAACCTTTTGATTGCACTTCAGAACGCCCAGCAGTAGGTTTTGAGCATAGCTGGAGAGGAGAACAGTTGACTTTGTAAGTGCTGGCACAAGGTTAATGTTGAAAGGGGGATTCCAAGAAGATCATTGAAAAAGGACGTGATGAGAGATGCATGTGTTAAGAGGATGCTGCGTAGCTGTAAAGGAGTGGAAGAAGCTGTGAATCCAACAGGTTTTGTGGCTGTGTATTTCTGAACTTTAAGATTATAATGTGAAATGCCACTGTTTAGTGGATTGTTCATCATGATTAGAAAGATACCAAGATGCTGTGGGTTTCTGCTGGCCACAGCAGATGAGCAGGCTGGGAGCAGATGAATGGGGAAACCAGGTGTGAACGTAGTGGAGCAGGAAGAGTTTGTGTTTCTCTCTTTCCACCTACTCACCCACTGCATGCTCCAGCTTTTACCGAGTTCCCGTCCCTGTGAAGACTTATATTTAGACTCATTGGCTCCTTCCTCTTCTTTGTTTTGGCTGTATTTACCTCTGAATACAGAAGGGAGAGAAGTGACTTCATAAAGTAGAAAGAGCTTTTTACTGTCTCTGATATCCCATTTGGAAATTGAAGGTCCTGGGAGATGATATTCATGTAAGCAGCCATGTGAAGAGGATAAAGAAGATATTTAGAAGAGACTTAAGAAGATTTGGTAAGATGCAAGAAGAAAATTACTCCCTCCCTAGCAATCCTGATCCAGAAGTGATGCCAAAAATTATAGGAGCTATAAGTTCTGAGCAGCCTTGTGTGGTTGGTAAATGACTGCAATAGACCTGCTCATTTCAGCATAAATTTAGAAAATGCAGATAAGCGATTTCCCAGAACTGCTGGGGTTTTGGCCTCAGACATGAGATACCTAGTTAAGAGACTCATATTTATTCTCTTGAGCAGTTTTGTTAGTAGTGACGTTCATGGTGACTGAAGTTGGAACAGTTTATTGTAGAAAAAGACTTTATAAACTGCTGTGTCAGAGGCAGCCAGAGCCATGTCTTCTTCTCCAGGTTGTGTTACAGAGCCTGTGGTCACAATTGCATGTGGCATGGGGAAGATGTTCTGCAGAGCCAAGTCTTCCTTCTGTATCGCTTGTCCAAATCTGAGATACTGTTTTTAGCTGTAAAGAAAACATTGCTTGATTAAGTAGTCTCCATGGCTGTACTTTTGTATTTAAGATGCATCAGATGGAACCTGTTTTTGTTCTCCAGTGTGCCTCATGGGTTCACCTTAAATTTCTTTTGCTTACTGATGAGACTCCAAGTTGACATTGAGTTCTCGGTTGGACCTACAGCTTCACATGGCTGCTTACATGAACATCATCTCCCAGGACCTCCAATTTCCAAATGGGATATCAGAGACAGTAAAAAGCTCTTTCTACTTTATGGAGTCACTTCTCTCCCTTCTGTATTCAGAGGTAAAGCAGGGCATCTTTATTCCAAGTCTGGAATATATAACAAAATATATATATTAAAAAAATGTGAAAAAATGCATTTAATAACAGAACTATTCTTATGGAATGAACACCATGCTTCTTGGTAAACTTATTTGGTGACAGTTTGGAGCTGTATTTTTTAAAACTATTTTTTAGTTATTAATAATTAACATTAAGGCCTAATTAAGGCGGGCAGAGCTTTTACTCTTTTAATTTATTTGTTCTGTCTCACTTATCTTCTCTCTGCTTCAAAGTATGTTGCCCATATCTGCAGGAAGCTGGAGCCGTACTGTGTCAGTGCAGGCTTTCCTCTCCCTCTTTCTGTCATGGGCTGGCCCAAATCTACCCTATCTGCTGCCTATTACTTGAGAAGAGATTCAGCACATGAGGACTGTATGGCTCCTCTTTTGCCAGGTACAGGTCTACTAGGATGATGCAGAGAGGTTTAAAAAACTCTTCCTGTGGTTTTATCTTACATGCCACATGGGCAGGAGGTGATGCTTTGGTTTAAGCCATCTAGTGAGCTTCTAGGTCGAACAGGATCTGGCCTGAGAATGTTCTGGATGCTTGTTTGTTCCTCTTTTCGCTGGTTGGGGATTGGCATCTTCTTTTGAGTCACTTTTCCACAGATAAAGGGCTCTCTGGGGCAGTCTACCCCTTTTTGAAGCCAGCAATTTCCCTTCTGGGGAAAGGACCTTCATGGAACAGAGAACTACAGCAGAGGAAGCACAGACCAGAGCTGGATTATGACTTTCAGGCTGTTTCATTGAACATGGTGTGGTTATGCTGAGGGTTGGGCTAGCGAATGCTGACAACATTATTGAGCAGTCTTTGCTTTTTTAATCAGAAGACATTTCTTCTGCAACAGCTGGGCTTGGAGATGATGATGATGAAATTTTCAGTTCAGTGATATCTTCTACATATGGGAAGCTGTTGAAACAGGAGGATGGCAAGAAATGGATTGTTTGATCTCCTAAGATGACAGATTTCCCTTGCTGCTGAACAGACCAACTAGTGCTTGCAAGTACCCATTTGTCCTCTCTGCTGCAGACCGTTAGCACTGGGGTGCAGCTGTGTATGACAAGGATGATTTGAAGGAGTCAGTAGATTGAGCTATCCATTATCTCACTGCTTAATTTTGTGCAGCATAGGTGACTGACTGCTACAAAAAATAAGAACTTGTGTAGTTGGCTAGATGTGAGAAAATTATTGTTTTTTCAGAAGGTTTAAAGCCCTTTATAAAGTGACAAAACCCAACAGCTTGAATATGAAAAGAAATCACTGGTTTTGTTAGCAGAAGTGATTACTGGATCCATCCACGGTAGGTGAAGGTGGCAGATTGCAGGAGGGGTGAATGTGTTCACAGTGTTGTAGGGAACTGTATTTGCATGTCATCTCCCTCCAGATTGTGGGGTTTTGAAGTCACTGAGAGTCCTTTAAGGCTTGAGCTGTTCAGGCTGCATTGTGGGTGCTGATTTGAAGACGTTCATAAGGGCCCTTGAAACTGATGAGAAAGTGTACCAGACTCATCGTACTTGGTTCTTTAATCCAGTGATGCTGTCCCCAGGAGTGGGTGAATATGGATTTTGTGCTGACTGCCTCATTGTGCTCTGAGAGTAGCCCTGAGTACAGTGGTTTCTCATATGTGACAGCTGAAAAGAAGAATGCTCCAGACAGAAAGGTCTGTGTTTTCTTGTTAAAGAAAGGTCAGTTCTTTAGTCACTTGTAATGGCTTAGTTGACTTCACCGCCTCCATGGATTTACTGTAATGCTTCCTTCTGTTTCTCTGTGGAAATATTGATTCTGTTTCAATCAAGAGTAGTTTTGCTGGAGTCAGTTGAGTTACGTGGTGGTGAATGGTGGAAGTCACAGGTTTCCTTTTGTCTGAATTTCCTTACAGATTTAACCCGAAATGAGTCACAGAAGGGGTGGGGTGGTTGTGTCAGAGCAGAGTGGGGACAGCTACTGCCATGACCATCATCTACATGGGTTTCTCTGCTGTATGATAAATTGTTGGACCGTCTCCACCCTGCTCTGCCCTCTTGCCAATCATGACACTATTTGCTTATGACTTTTCTGAATTTCATGGCTACCCAGAGATGTGGCTCTGTGATTTGCTAGGTGGCCACTTGTGCCTTAGAAAAACTAGCTACTTTCAAAGTAAGAAACCAGTCAGCAGGGATATCGAAATCCCTGTGTACTTTTACTGGGTTGTTGGGGTACATCTGTTATTTCCTCTTCCAAGTGATAGAGAAACCAGTGAGGAGAGGTGCTATGCTGGACCTTGTCTTCTTACCAACAAGGAGAGGGGTTGATGGGGAATGTGAAACTCCAGGGCAGCCTTGGCTGCAGTAACCATGATATGGTCACTTCTCTCTGTTTGAGAAGGATCTTGTGAAGTAAAGCTTGTGGCTGGCATTAATTCTAAATCATATTAATTTTCAAGACCAAGGAGTGCGTGTGTGTGTATTTGTCTGTCTGAACCTGGAGCCAGAGCGCTGTTTCTCTTGGGCTGTTGATTAGATGACTGTCTAGAGTGAAGTACAGCATGCGTGTCCTGCCATGCAGCATCACTCCTCGTCTGCACGCTAACCAGAGCTTGTTTTCTTGCAGAGAGCAAGCCAAGGAACCTGACTCCTGGAGCACCTTGTCTCACACGGTGCACTCAGGGGACTACAGCATCAAGCACCACCGCGGGCTTGATGTTTACACACTGACGGTTGAAACCAAGGAAGGGGTTGCAGCCAGCTTGGAGAGTGACATACAGCACCTTCAGATCCACATGCAGAGCCACCAGCACATGGTAAGGAAAACGCTGAGGTGATGGAAGAGAAATGGAGCCAGACTGGCACCTGGGGAAGACTTCCATACATATGCATCTTTTTGAGATACTTGTACCTAGATGTTTTCTCCAGATGTTATCAAATATCCAGTCAGACATCTGCCTGTTTGCTTCTCGTTTGAGCACAGGGAGAACTGATGAAGTTGTCTTAGGGAGCAGATTCTCTCAGAAGAGAAAGCAGGCTTGGGGCTTTGCAGTGCTGGTTCTGCTTGGCCTCTGCTTCCCACTCCTGCCTTCTCTGTTAGGTTGGGACAGGAAAACATCCACTGAGGCACATGGTCCCTCCAGAGTCAGAGCATCCAGCAGCTGTTGGCAGTGTAAGGAACCTCTGCAGTGGTTTGTAGGGGATGAGCATGGTGGGTCTCTCTTGTTCAGACACAAAATTCAAGGTCAGAGAGGAGACTGAGGGCAGAGATTCAGGGCAGGCTTGCCCTGGCCACACTATCCATGGTCATAGTGGCCCCTCACTGTACTCTCCTTGGGGCCTCAGGGTGGTTGGACAGCAGAAGCTATGGGGCTTTTGAAGGGCTTTCAAATGGATGCCATGGGGTCTTGGTTGGGATAGAAGGGCAGAACAGCAGGATGCTCTGTGCGATTTCTAAAGAAACACCCATGCCTTTTGCACAGCTGGCACTGCTTGTGGCTGTTCCTTCATCAGCTCATACATTCATCGTTACAGTGCTGTGGGATCTAAGTAGCAGGGTGTTTTTGTTCCTTTAAGCGGGGAAGGGGCAAACTGTTTTCTGGAGGCTGTAGGCGGGGTGGGAGGTTGTTCAGAAGTTTGGGCCACCCTGAGCCATTTTCACCCTTAGCTGGGTGCCTGAGGTGTTAATTACTCCTGATCTCAGCAAGAACTGGTTGTATGAGCAGCAAACCCAGGCTAACTGTGAAATCGCTTCCCCTTTTCATAGGGGCATGTCCAGCTCGCTGCTTGTTTTCTTGTGCAAATGCCAGATGGGTACATTTTGCCTGACAATGAAATCAGAAAAGCTATGTTTAGACTTTTTTCTTTCCAGCACTGTTTCACTTCACATTTAATCTGATTTGAATTTGGAAAGCAGCCCTGTAATTATTTCATTTAGGTTCATTTCGGGTCAGTTGAAAGCCTGTTGGCTTCCTATGGCGACAGCTCTATTTTTCAGGCTATAGGGAAAGTGACTTCACTGTGAGGATGCTGGAGCTGCCGTGGCCCTCCTCCTGGAAAACTTGCTTATTCCCGAGCAAGCGTCACTGTCTGTGTCTGTCCATGCTGTCTGTGTTGTCTGTGCCTGTCCATCCTGGCTGGGAACCAGCAGCATGGTCTCCGTGCTCTGTGGCAGGGTTGTAGCCACCAGACGGCCAGCACGTTGTTTGCTCCTGTTTGTTTGCCCTTGCAAAAAATAGCTGCAGCCAGTGGGTATGGCTGCACGCAGAGCCCTGTGACCCAACTCTGCCGCTGCACCATGGATGGAGATGCCTCTGATGCTACTCTGCCTCAGGGTGCCTCATAGCCAGGGAGCTCTGGCACAGGTGACAGCACACAGGATTATTTTAAATAGGAGATTCATGGCAAACACCGGAAGTACAGGCAGTGATTCAGTGACTAGAGTGGTGCTGCTCAGTGTTTGCAGACCTCACTGTGTGGAAAGACACGTGAATGCAGTGTCCTCAACAGAGCACGGGTGATTCTAGCCACTGCTTGTAAATGCAATACCTACAAGCTCCCTGTGATACATCAACATGTTGGCTGATTGAATATTCAGGGATAAAAGTGGTTTTTGATGGTTTGGCATGAAACTCTGTTCCACTGGGAATTAGAATCTTAAAAAGAATATGCAGAGACCTGTTAAGTTCAGGTTCTGTGGTGTATTTACTTGGAGTATTTTTACAAATATCTGCAAAAAATAGCTCATTAGAGTTTTGCATTTGGGGAAAGTCACAGAAACCAGTGGGATCTCCAGAAGCTGGTGGTGCAAACCCCTGCAGATGAAGGGAGCTCTGTGGGGTATACATGGAAGAATTGGGACTGATCGCTAATTTAACACGTCAGTTCTTCTAGAATGTGAACGTGGATATGATGCTGAGAAGAGAATTAAAAAGTTACTGAAACAGATGGTTCTTTTAAAGTAAAGCTTTGACTGTATCAAACTATAGGAGCTTGGGGGATCCTTGACAAAGCAGATACTCTGTAAGGAGGATAGAGATGAGACAGGAATTGAACATGCTGCTGCTGTTGCACAGTAATACATGTTTTAATTTAATAGTATATCATAATTTTCAATATTTTGTTTCCATTTAGGAAATAAATTTCAGATATTTAATTATGAATGCAGTTCTCAGGAATAGATCAGATTATTAGCTCAGTCCTACTGAGACACATGATAATCTTTCAACATTGTCTGCCAATTCCTGTGTCTGTATTGCTATCAATATAAAGAAAATTGAGCAATGCTGGTAACTGGGGAGTGCCATTGGGCAGGGATCTGATCTTTTTAAGCAGCATTTGCTGAACCCCATTGGGACTAGACTGGTATGTGTTTGTGTGATTTGGTAGACTGAATTCTGCTGTTTACTGATCTTCAATTTAAGTGCACTTGAGAGCTGTGACTGCAGATACCTCAAAGAGCAATTACAGAGATTACAGTTCTCCTCAGTGGTGGCAGATGGTGTAACAAGGGGGTAGAGAGACAAATTTCAGCTTCGGGGTGTTCAGGATGGCCGTTAAGAAAAACATCTTCATGGAAGGTGTGATAAGAATAGATTGCCCAGAGAGGTGGTGGGTGATCCATCATTGGAGGTTTTGAGGACTTGGCAAGATAAAGTCGTAGTTGACCTGACATGTTGGCAGTAATCCAACTTCAGGCAGGAGTTTGGGCTAGATGAACTCCAGATGCTCTTTCCAAGCAACGTTTCTGTCATTCTAATCATTTTGGTGTTACTGCATAACAGATTCAACGTGTAAAATACTCCCTGCGGGGTGTAGGTGTCTCTGTCCTGAGGGATATCAGGTAAGATGTACAGAGGGAGCAGGGGTCACATCAAATAGGATTATGTGGATGTAGATGATGGATGCAGGGTAAATCTGTAACAGAGAAAAATAGTCTTTGTTGTTGTTACAGAGTTTAAGGCCCAAGACAGTGCCTGTACTGTCTGGAGACTGCTGTGCTGAAGGAACAGAACCAGATGGTCACCTCATCACTACCTCTACAAGCCTGGAAGAAATGGCAAGAGAAGGAAGGCAGGAAAGTCTTGTTCATCTGGACATCAGGCAGGTCTCAGACCAAAGCCACCAGGAAGAGAAATGCAACAACATGCATTCAGTAGCTTCTGATGATGCACTGGACTACTCGCTGAGCCTGGGAGATGCAAAGAACACAGAGAGGAAATGTGAAAGTAGAAACACAGAGACGTTGAGTAAAAAGGAAGAGGAGGGGCCAACGTCTGCTGAAGGGAGTACATCAGATGAGAAGGACTGCACAGTGAGCCTGTGTGCAAGCCTAAACGGTGCCATAAATCTTCCATCCTGTGGAAATACAAATGAGGAAGCTGGAATGACATCTGCTGCAGTTGTTCTGGATCAAGCTGGCTTGTGCAGTAAAGATAGCCCCTGTCAGGAAGCGAAGGCCACCGAGGAGCGGGCAGCTGACAGTGCTGTTACTGCGGTTGAAAGTGCAGGCGAAGCCCCAGCTTCCTTGGAGGGTGTGGATGCGGCGATGGGCCAAACCGAATGCAGGAACTGTGCAGGGGCAGCTGAGAAGGCTGTGGGTCAGCAGCAGGTAGAGGATGGGATGGCTGAGGCTGGTGAAAACCTGAAAGAGCAATCATCAACTAAGGAAGAATCAGCCAGTGCTGCTCAGCCATTGCTTGGTGCTTTTAATGGCACCAAGAGTATGGATGGAGAGGATGCAGATGTGAGAGTAATACCAGTACGTGATAATATAAATGCAGATGGTAGCACTGCGAATATCTCCATTGATCTTTGCAAGACCAGTGATAACAAAGAGACTGGAGCAGACTCATGTGCTGATCAGGTAAATAGTGGCTTCTTGGAAAGCGAAGGTGATACTCATATTGCAGCAAGGCAGGATGTCACTGCAAATGATGGGGCAGCATTGTCAGCAGTGAATGGGGTGATGGTTCCCACATGTGCTTCAAAAACTGGTCCTGGTCTGGAAATCCACGGCAGAGAGGAGCAAGAAGGGCAAGTGGAAGCCGACTGCATGGATGGGAAATCCAACTTGCCCTCCCTGAAAGACGATGTGGAAGTTGACGGTGATGGAACAAATCAAAGCAGCACAGAAGTGAGCTGCCAGGAGAGTGGTAAGGTTGTTGAATGTGTGACTAAGGCAGTGGAGGGCAGCGAAGCCCATGAGGATGAGCCAGCAGGAACTGATACCAGCAGCAGTGGGGATGGAGGAAGTGCAGATTCTGCAGGCAAATGTCAGGAAGCTGATAGTTCTCACCCTTCTGCTGATCAAACTGTCATTAAAGATGAAATGGCTGGTGGCTTAAAACTGGACGCTGTTCAAGAGATCAGACATAAGCCTGTATTGCTTCTTTCAGAGGCTGCAAGCACAGGCCTGGCAGAAAAAGAGCCTGCACAGACCAGAGCAGAGATGGCAGAAAGTGCTTCCGAGCAGGAGGGGCTGAGCCCTGAGGTGAAATCACACGTTGCCCTACCCAGGGGAGAGGGGCTGGCTGTGAGTCAGGAGGGAGATGTTGCAGTGGCACCTCCTGGGCAGGAGGCAGCTCTGCAAGGTACTGACCCTGGCATAGCTCCATGTGCCAAGGGCGCAGACTGTGCAGAGGATAATTCAGTAGGCACACCCTCTGCAATTCATAATGAAGAACCTAAACAAAACCAGGAAGTGGTGGCGGCGGCCGGCTCAGCAGACCTGGCCCAGCAGCACGATGGAGAGCATGGCAGGGTAGCTGCCGGAGCTGGCTGGCCTGCAAACCATGGTGGGGAAGGGGGCTCTCTGGAGAAGAGCCTCTCACAGCAGGCTGAAGAAGGCAAAGCTGAGCCTGACCGAGAGGCTTGTGTTAGTACCGAGGAACAAGTTCTGTCAGGGGAACTTCTTGCTGCTCTTGTGAAACCTTCTGCCAGTGGTCAGGAGGGGCCTGTGGCAGGCAACAATGATGTGGATGCTGGGCTGAAAGGCACAGCTCTTATTGAAGAAGTGTGCAAGACCGGGCCAGGAGGTGCAGGAGAAGACACCATGCACGGACCTGCGTCAGCAGACAAGTCACTAGGTACAGAGAGTGATCCTTGTCCAGGTGTGGTGCCAAACCAAGAACCTGATCCCAGTCAAACCCTGCAACAACTCTCCCTGCATGGCGGCACCCCCAAATTGAAGGATGCTTCAGAAGTGGGAGCTCTGAGTGATGCCTGTGAGGGCAAGGAAGTGTTAAAGCCCGTGACAGTAACCCCTGTCACGGCGTATCCGGCAGAGCAGGAGGACACAGAAAACGTCCTTCCCCGGGCAGCGCTGCAGCCCATTGCAGAAGAGCCCACGTGTGACAGCGACTCCAGCACTGACACCGTTTGTCTGCCCACTCAGAGTGATGCTCATCCCACTATGAAAGCAGCTCAGGGGGAGGGCTTGCCTGAGCCCAATGGAAAGCAAAGCCAAGCTGTACCCGAATCACCCTTCTCGCTGTGTTCAAGCCATTCACTTCCTGTCGAATCACTGGAAAATGTGGGAGTAAAGAGTTTGGTTTCAGAAGAAGATGGCTCCTCTCTTGATAAAGTTCCTATAATGGTAAAAAGTTTTGATGCAGTGGTTTTTGCAGCGGAGATACCTTGTTCTCCTGAATTACCAGCCGCAGAGAAAGTCGGGCTTGAGGCCCAAGCTGCAGTGGGTGCGGGAGCCAGCCTTAACGGAGAAATGGATTTAAGTTCCTTGACAAAGAAGAAGAACGGCAGCCTGGCAGTGCAACAAGCTGGACCTGTTACAGGTAGGAAAAATGAGTTGTTTTCCCATTTTAGCTTTATCTTGTAGATGTGCCTGTAGCATCTCATCAGGGCAGGAAGGGAAATAAGAGCAGGAAGGGGCTGCCTTGCAGAGGAAATGTAGGTGTTTGTGATTTTTTTCCTGAGAAGGAAATCTGCATATTAAACCTTTCAGTTCAAATGCATGTTGCTTGGCTGGACAGGAGTTAAGGACAGGGCATCACTTCATGTGAGTTTGTGCAGAAGAATTTCTAACATGTGAATCCTTCCTGGAGAAGGAATGAATGGGAGGGAGCCTTTTGGATTATTCTATCTTCAAGTTACCCACAGGCAGTAGGGTTTGTTTGCTTAGTGCTATTCCTTCACTTCTCCCCTTTATTTTTGCTGAGGTGAAGTCAGAGGGTGCAACGAGGCTTTCTTGCATTTTCTTTGCTTGTCGACTTAAAACAGCTGCCAGTGTCCTTCTGAACTGCGCAGAGCCACTTCCTAATTGACGGGATTAGGTCATTTAAAAAAGCCAGCAAGCCCTACCCCCACCGCCTTTTCCGGGCTGCAAAGCTTTTTTGTCAGGCAGAGCAGCCGGTGGTGTTTTCCAGTGCATTTACACAGTGCTGGAACTCAGAGGATGAGTTTTCCTTGCTGCCAGCGGCTGGGAAGTGGAACTGGCGTTCCGGGTGGATGAGTGGCCATGGGGGATAGCGGTGAGACTTGGGGAATGGCGTAGACATCTGGTACCCGTGCAACAGGAGCTGATAGAAAACAGCATCAGGTAACTCCAAAAAGAGCAATATATAAATTGAATGAAAAAGAAGTGGGTTTGTGGCTCCAGCCTGGAATTAAATCCTAGGTGAATTTGCTGCTGAAGCATGGAATGGAGCCGATCTCTGTATTCCACCTGTTCAGGCAGCTGTTAAATAGAAGCAGCTGAACTTTTTCTGTTGCCATTTTTTCCTTTGCTATGAGAAAATGACACAGAGCCTCTTGCTTTCTCAGCACTGAACAAACAAACAAAGCATTTAAATGATTAAAGATAACATCTATTATGATATAAGTCATCAAGTTGTAAAGCTATAAAGCTATTTCACTGCTTTAACGCTGGGAACTCCTTCAGTCTAAATGTAGAATGGGGTGATGGCAGAGGATTTGTTCTGATCAACAGAGTAACTAGGGACAGGGGAAAAGGTTTGGGTTTTTTTTGAGGTGGGGGTCAAATAGTGAATCCAGCAAAACCTTTTTTCATCGAGTAGGATTTTTAAAAGGTTTATGTTGGGAAATAGCCAGTAAACATTAGTCAGAAGGCCATTAGTAAATAGTTAGGAAGAATGAAGGGGGACTTAGAAAGACACCTAAAAGGAACCTATTTTAATGCTGTGGTGGACTGACAGTTCAATGGGACAGGAGAGAGTGTAAGTCAGTACCTGGCAGAGCTCCTTTCTGGTGGGAGCCTCCCACTTTGCCGGCTCCATCTTTACAGTCCAGGTCTTCATCTCTTGTTTGATTTTTGGAGACATAACATTGTCTAGGCAAGGTTTTAAAGGAGAAGGGACTGAGCAGTCCAGTAAAATATTGACTGTGAAATAGGAAAGTAATATTGAACCACCATTCTGTGTTAGGGTATGGAAAAGGGAAGAAGGAAGTGATGCTGTTACTGATTTAATGTACATAAGGGCTGAGGGCTAAAGGCTCTTGGAATACAACAGTCTAACTTGTCCATAAGGAATAATTGCTTATTTGCAATGGGATATGCTGCACAAAGCAAAATTTCAGCGGAATATCTCTTCTTGAAGAACTTTACAGTTGCTTTAAGGCCAAATCTTAGGGAAGCCCAAATATTAGCTTGAAGCCCAAATGAAATATTAGCATAAAGCAGAGACAAGCAACTGCTATGAATCTAGTCTCACTGTTTAAAGTACTTCTGAAATTTACCTCCCATAAAGCAGCATCTAGAGCTCTGACTTGGCAGTAGTTCAGGAAAACAGATATATTGTTTATTATTTTTGCTATACACATTCTTTGTATCCAGCTTTGGGTAGGGTGTAGTGGTTCCATGACAGCCTTCAGTCCTTTGCTGTGTCAGTGCTGGGGAGTTTTCCCTGCAGCCTGTACAGGCTGTTTTGCAGCCATGCAGGAGTCATCAGCTCTCAGAATGAATCGGATCTTTTTTCGATAGATGACAATAAAGCCTTTCCAAAGGAACTGCAGGTCACAAGGCCACTTCTCAGAAACGCGTGTGGTCAGAGGGTTTTATTGTCACGCTAATTTATCAGAGCTGTAGCAGGCTGATAATTGCTGTTAACATTACTCCTAGTCATGGAGCTCTTCATGTTTTTTATTTCTATTGTGAAATTGCTCCCAAATATAGAATCACAGAATGTATTGGGTTGAAAGGGACCTCAAAACTTCATCTAGTCCAACACCCCTGCAACAAGCAGACACATCTCTAAGTAGAACAGATTGCCCAGAGCCTCATCAAGCCTGACCTTGAACATCTACAGAGATGGGGGCTCCACCACCTCTCGGGCAACCTGTTCCAGGGATCATTAAAGAACTTTTTCCTGATGTCTGACCTAAATCTACCCTTTTCCAGCTTCAAACCATGACCCCTCATCCTATCGTTCCCTGCTCTGGTGAACAGTTCTTCCTCAGCCTTCAGACAGGCCCCTTTCAGGTATTGGAAAGTCACTATCAAGTCCGCTCAGAGTCCTCTCCTCCTCAGGCTGAATAACCCTAATTGTGTCAGCCCGTCTTCATAAGAGAGGTGCTTCAGCCCTCTGAGCGTTTTTGTGACCCTTCCCTGGACACACTCCAACAGGTCCACATCCTTCTTGTGTTGAGGGCTCCAGAAATGAACACAATATTCCATGTGAGGTCTCACCAGGGCAGAGTAGAGGGGCAGAAACATCGTTCTCTACTTGCTTGCTATACTTCTTTTGATGCAGACCAGTATAAATACTATACCTGGTTGTCTCGTTGCCTCCATTTTTTTCACTCTACCCCAAAACATAGATTTCAAAGGGCTAATGGCCCTATCCAAGCAAAGAATTAGTGACTGATCACAACACTGATTGAAGGTGGCGCAGCTGGAGGATCCTCCTTTCGTAAGGCAGCTCCTCACACTGTTGGCTTTAAACTCAGAACAGCATGACAGCTGAGTGATGGGCTCTGCAGGCACATAATTTCCAAGCCAGGCTGATAGGTGCTGATCATTAAAAAAAAAGGAGACAGTTAGGATGTGAAATCACACCATAGTACCCAGACTGGGTGAGAAGAGAAGGCATGTGTGCATGCTGACAAAACACCTTCACATAAATGTGGCTTCTTGGCGGAAAGCAACCCCAGCACAGCTAGGTTGTACGGTTGAGGCTCAGCATCTCTACATTAATGAATATTGTAATCACTGCTCCCTAGATCTTCTCCCAGGAGAAATACCCCTAGTGCATCTCTTGTAGATTCCAGCCTTAAATTCACTGCTACATAGAAGAACATCACTATTTTTAATTTTACCAGCCTTCACTTCATTCTCAGAATGGCATTTTCACTATGGAAAAGCACCTACCTCACTTTCCCTTCCCTGTTAGGCTACGGGATGAACTGGTCACAGATCTTACAAGTGATAGCACACGTGTGATAAGGTGCTTTCTGCCCCAGAGACCACTTCATGATAGTGCTTTTCCTTTGAGATGCGCTTCTTAATAGAAGACTAGGAAGAAGTGACACAGTGCAAAAAAATAGTCTCCTTCGATTTCATCCTGAAAGCACAATTCTTTGCCTTCCAGTTCTTTCCCAGTGTAGCGTGTCACTGTGCCACTGCCCTCTCCTCTGTTCAGTGTGATGGAGGTTCTTCCCTTGACTGTTCTGTCTTTGGACCAAGACCTTGACCATCACAGCATCGCTACGATCCCAAGCAGGTCTTGTGACCATGATCTTTGCTTTGCCAACAAGTGGGACTTAAGAACTTGTAGCATTGCCTCTGCTTTCTGAGAGTCAGCCCACAAATTCATGTAATTGAGACAAACTCCCGCCAAATTTGACTTAATGATCTTGGATTAGTTTATCAGTAGAGCAGTAGAAAACCAGATAGGCCCAAAATCAAGGGTAATCCTTAAGGCCAATTGAAAACCATTGGTGATGGCTCTAAAGCAATTTCCCTGCAAAGATGAGAGGTTCCTCTTGCTTAATCCCTGAATGGGTAAACTCACTGCAAACATAGGTTTCTCTTAACGAGGCATTGACATCCACCCAGTCTTTGTTTTTAGTAGAAATGAGAGAAGAAGCAGGATTAGAGGTGGGGGATAGCCCCAGCTGAATGGCTTTGGTCAAATCACTCCTCTAAAAGTATCCTCTGTGGTGTCATAGTCATCAGCTTGGGGTCAAAAGAGTATCAGGACGTTGACTTCATGCCAGGAAAGGGTAGGTAGAAGGGAACCCCAGTGGGATGGTGACTAATGAAAGGTTTTCTGGGCAGAGAAATAGCCAGGCCATGATATTTGTGCTCCTGTGGTGGTGACACCACCATGGGAGCAGAGAGAAGGGAAAATCAGCTGAGACTTTGTAAACTCTGGGGGGAAAGGATTTGCCTTTCTAGTCGAGGGAAATACTGTCATCCGTAAGGCAGGGCAGGCGAGATGAATTTGAAGCTTGTGATTTGTTTTTTCTTTCAACATTTACAGTACCCTCTATGAGAAGGCAAGTTTGGTTTCTTGCCTTATCTTTGGGTTATGGTAAGAATCAAAACAGCACTTTGGTTCTTTAACTAGGCAAGTGGGAGCCAAGGAAATACAGGAGCAAATACATGCAGATGTGCTCAACCTTACCTAGAACGCTGCAGAAGTTTTATCCGGTGCTTGCTGCTGTTTCATAGTTTCCTTCAGTCCCAGACACGCTAGTTGTTAAAACTAGTAACAAACAAGCAGCGAAGTCAGGAATGAAACCAGATGTTGGAAGTCAAATGGACTTGTCCAAGCGGTTTTGGGATTGCGATTGGGTTTTTTTTCTTTGAGACTGTTTTGAATAAACAGAAAAATATCAGCAGCACTGAAAGGAGCCTGTTTTTACATTGCCTCTGTGAACTCTCTGTTTTCACAGGGAAGTTGGAAATGAAAACTGAAGATGAGGTGGATTTTGTGAAAGATCGTGACAGGAGTGCAGCCTGCGAGGAAGCGGTGAGTGCCACTTCTGCCTTGTCATCTTGTCTTTTTTAAAGTGCTTTATAAAAAGACTGTTCCACTGCTATGGCCAGCCACCTAACCTTCTGGTTTCCTTTCTGTAGCCTTTGCAGAGCTGAACGTCAGCCGTCACCGTGATGTTGTTGTAGCCATTTAAAAATAGCGTAGGCTTTTATAGACCTTGTGTTTCTCAACTGGTGCATTAAGCCACACTTCAATTGTCTCAGTCAGTGACCCAAAATGTTCCTTGTGAGGCAGGGCTGTACCAAGTTGAGTAGATAATTTGATAGAAGCCTCATAATGCGCTTGGGGCTGGTGATGCTCCATGGGGACAGGCGGTGCCTTCAAGGTCCTCACATGTGGTCCTGGTGAATCTCTCCTCTCACAGCAGAGGGGACAGTGGTTCTAGCTTGTGCTGGTGCATGTGCAAACTCAGAGGGTTGAAGGCATTGCTGCATGGAACTGTTAGTGCCTTTGCTGGAATTAAAATTAATAATGGGAAGACTTACAGGGATGAAATGTGGCTTGAAACCCCGTACTCTTCATGTTGGTGAAATGGTATTAAAAAGCCCAACCAGGGGTCAGAAATCAGTGAGTCTTGTTTCCTCTTACTTGTGCTTTGCCGTGGCAACTACATGTGTCACACACATAAATATGTTTGAGGGACTGTCTGTGATTTTAAAAGAAGTGAGTAACTTGGCTCCACAAGAAGGTTCTATTGGTTTAAAGCACCAATGCATATTCTGCTTTATAGTTGATAGGTTAGTTGAGGGTTTTTTTGGTTTTGCCTTTGCTATCTGGATTTGCATTTGCTTCAGGATTTTATGTATAGTTTCTTGTTCCTGAAAAAGAAAGTGTTTTGTAAATGCTAAATTGCTCGTGGCCTGTGCTGGTGCATGTTGCTGCAGAGCAGCTGTGTTTGTGTGTTCCCGTACCAGTATGAAGCTGTTAAGGGAGAAAATATTGCAGGGATGAGTTAACACTGCAGGGTGGAGCACCAAAAAACTTTGCTCATCCCAGTAAAGCTCTTTAGGCAGCAGAACAGTCTTGCCAAAGCTTGTAATAATATCAGGTTTATTTTGTTTTTAACAAGTTAAGGCTTAATTGCTGTAGCTATTTGCTCGGTGAGTTAGCCAGGGACTAGAGCAAATAACTTTGCAAGCTAAAATCTCGGCTGTCTGATAAGTGAGTCTTCTGTTACTGGAATGTGTGAGTGTAAAGATGCTGACGATCTCTTTTTTTTAACTGAACCATTACTAGGGATAATTATTTTTTTTTACTGATAATCTGTTAGTAAAATAAGGTATCTTTAGAATCACTGCACCATCTTTTCCTTTCAAACAGGGGTTAAAAAGAGAAGAAACATAGCAAATTTGGCTTCCACTTTGAACGTTTTACAGGCTTTTTGGTTTTGTGTGTGTGTGTGTGTGTGTGCTTTCTTCTCCTCTTCTCTACCTCCCACCTGGTCAAACACCTCTGTAGAAATCTGGCTTTTCTGGTGCAGGAATGGGAGTGCCAGGGGAATGGAAAGTTTGCTGCAGGACTGACAGGGTTTCCTGTTGCTACGTTCAACAGAAACAAAATAACAACTGCACTATATTAAGGTCATTTAAAAAAACTTCAGTGGAAGACTTTATAAATAGAGCTTAATTCACACGTGTAGGTTGGGTAGCTGGCTGTTGAGCCATCGCCAAGTGTGCATCTCCTGCCATGTCCTGTCTGCTTTATTTAGTGCTGACTTTTTTTTGTAGCCAGGAGTTTTTCGGGTGCTCGTTGCTTTCTCGTTACAGAGCCATTCTGTGGTTAGAAAAAGCTGTTTTCACAACTCGTTGCAAATAGAGATGTTGTTGCTTGCACCTGGCCAGGGGCTGCAGGTATTCTGCAGTGTCAGCAACTTTGGACCTTGGGAGCTGCCTTCACCTCTCTTTTATGGGTGAGAATTTTGCACAGTGCTTTTTATAACTGTGCAGTGTGGGGAGGTGTTGATGTGCAGACACTATTAAACAAAATAATGTTTTGGAGCTTAAAAAGTGCAACTTCTTGTACAGTGTGGTCAGGCTGAATGCCAGAAAGCTTGAGCACCCTGCAGAGAGAAAAGGAAACATTCCTGCTTATGAATTGAATTTTGAAGGTGAGAACTATTGGGGTTCATGATGCTGGTGTTTATATGTGTAAGACTGTGCATGCTTTTTTCCTCTAGTTGTTTCTGAAGACACTGCCTGAGTGAGGCTCTTGTGTGTGTCATGGAAAAGCTGCAGCTGAAAAGTGTTTAGGAAAATAATGGTTTGTAGGGTTATAAGCGCTAAAAGGAAAATAATGGGGAAATGTTTTTTCCAATAGAAATGTGTTTTTATAGTGATTGTTTCTTAAATCTCCAGAATTTCAAAGGTTCCTTTCATTTTGGGTTGATGGTGCTCGTCTTGCTGGAGGTTCCTGTGTGACTTGGTCTAGGTGGTCCTACTCTGGCAGGGACATTGGACTAAATGATCTTTTGAGGTCCCTTCCAATCCCTGATGTTCTGTGATTCCATGATACTGTGACTCATGTTGTCCTTCCTGCTTTGGGAGTCTTGAGTATACCTGGGATAATCATTTGGTGCAATCTAGTCAAATTAGACTTTAACATTTTTTAACTTGGATAACTTCAGATTCTTAAGTCAGAGGAATCCGTTTTGGCTTCTGCATTCTGTGATATTAAGATAACTTAGAAATGGCACCTGGTGGCTCGTCAGAGTGATTCTGATTCTATAACTTCTCCAGTGAAGTGATCCTGCTCTGGCAGGGGGATTGGACTAGATGATCTTTCGGGGTCCCTTCCAATCCCTGATGATTCTAAGTAAAGCAACAGTTTGAAATTACCTGTACCCTGATACACTTCCCTTCTCTTGTTGATCTCAGAAATTGTTTATGACTCATTATTTACTGAATCTTTGTCTTCATGTGGCATGATGAATAAGGTTGTACTGCTGACCCCAGAAACAGAGTTCACTGGGAAATAACCTTCTTCTAGTATTTAATAATTTCATTTGTTAGTTCCTATTGAATTTAATTCATCCTACCTTTATCACATTCATTTGGTTTTAGTTAATGTCTGTATTTTCACAAGTCGCTGCCTACCAGATGGAGGTAGCGTTTTAAGTATCTTCACAGAGATTGAAGTTTGCAAAAAGATTTACGCTTTCATGATCCTAGATTTACTGATCCTAGTAACGCAGAAATGTGTGACATAGCAGTGAGGTCACTTTCTGGGAGAAAACCTGTGATATTTTCAGTTGTGATTTGGAAGATGGAAGTGTTTTTCTAACACGTTCAGATGGCATTATGTTGGGAGGGGTTGCAAGCACTTGGGATAACAGGGTTAAGGTTCAGAGTGACCTTAAGAAGTTGGAGAGTACATCCAGATAAGAGAGAGAAGCAGCCACAGAACACTTAATTTGTAAAGAAGAAATCAAAAGATGCCTTTACTAAGTCATGCTTAAACTGGAGAGGGATGGGTAGTAACGACTGACAGTTTTTAGTGGACCACAAATGAGTCATCAGTAAGAGGCAATTGCAAAAGAGACAAATCTTGTTTTGAGTAATAGTGAAGGAGTGTCCTCCGTGCAGGAGCTGACTTACTCTTGAGTGGCCTTGTGGAGACATCATCACTGTCATTGGTTCTGGCTTTGGGTGCCTGGCTCACGGTAGGACACAGCTATACTGGAAAACATCCAGAAGGAAACAACAAAAAGAGATTAAGAAATGTGAGAAGAGGTTGAAAAAATGAAATTTATCCAGTGCAACAAAAAGAAAACTCTTGTGCAATCTAGTAGTCTGCCAACACGTAATAATGGTTATTAAAGTCACAGATTTCCATGGCAGCTTAATTTGCTGATTTGTTAATTTGCCAGGATGATTTAGGCTGGATGTTGAGAAAACATCCTGTTATCATAATGAAACTGTGGCAGGACCACCTAGGAAGGCTAGAAAACCTTCTTCCCTGGGAGTTGTTACAGATAAGATAGATGATGCTCTGTTGGGACAGAGCCCCAGGTCTGCTGCCCATTGAGTTTGCTCTTAGGCCCCCAGGTTTGTGGTGCACTGAACAGAGGGAGCAGCTTGGCTGGAGTCCATCATAGTATACAAAGGAAGGGGACAGGGATGGTAGGACTCTAGGAAGTGGGTTGGACTGAGTGAAAAAGGGCTTGCAAGACAGAGGAGATATCTACATTCCACTGAATTGGGTGCTGGGATGGTCAGTAGGTGTGAAGGATCCAGAGATTTTCATACCTCCATCTGTAGCCATGTTTCTTTTCCCTGGTAAAAGGAAAGGGAGAAAGTTACTGCCAAGGAGGACATAGTCACTTCTTCTGATGACTGGTCCTTAGGTGGAGAGCCTGGTGCTAGTTGTTGGTCAAATCAAATAGCAGAGAGATGCTTCATGGCTCAAAACTGCTGATCCTTACCAGTGACCCAAGACAAAGGTTTATTACAGTTCTCCAGGCTCCGCTTTATTTTCTTAGGATCCAACTTCTTTAACAAACTGGTCACTCTGAGCACCTGCCAACATTCAAGTTTTTCTGTACACACTGAAGGCCTTTTTCTACATCTCCACATGTGTACGTGGGTATGTACTATGGGATGGTGACTGCGCATCCCTTTTTTCCAGGAGACCAGTGGAACAGCATGGGAAGCTTCCCAAGAACATGGGCAATTGCAGGGCGAGACGCTGAAGCATTAGAAGCAAATCAGAGAGGGGTCCAGTGGTGGGAAGCGCAGCCTTAACAATAGGAAGAGTCTTCGCCCTGCCTCTTAAAAACCATTTGTGTAATTCTGTGTTTGTAAATGTTGTCTTGTAACTAGAGTAAACACAGAAAAACCCAGCCAAAAAGGAGCCTGCCCTAAGCCTGGCATTAGTGCTAAAGTGACACACACATACCCATTGGGTCATCGGGCTTTGGGCTAAGTCATCCGTGAGGTCCTTTCTCACACCCACCAGCATCCTGTGTCTGCCCTGGATGCTCAAAGCAGAGGCTCGAGGAGGAAATTGTGTCAGACTCAGAGTGAATTCATCGCTGTGCGGAACAGGTCGCCCTGTGTTTTACCGTCTGTTCTGTGCATCACAGCGTAAGCTGTCGAGTTCACAGTCTCTGCTGCAGGGAGTTAGAGTAAAAGCAGAGGGAAAGGAAAGATAAAGAAATTCAAACATGGCTGAGCTTCTTGTTTGACTCTTATTCATACTTCAAAATCTGTAACAGGATTAAGCACAGGAAGGTATTTATCGTTTATACAACTGTTGTGGCAGGGACTTTTCCTTCAGCTCAGTTTCTCTGGGTACTGCAGTTCTGATGCCTTTTTCTCCTGTATGACTGCTTGAGACAGTCATTTCCAAGCTCAGTCACAGGATTCACGGATGTTAGCAAGAGAAGCAAGAACACAGACACCGAGCCAAATCCCCAATTCAGCACAAAGATGCTACTCCCAGGTTTGGCTCGGCGTGAGCCTGCAACAGGATGGAGCAGATGAAGGTGCCCGTGCCGCCCCCATGGCTTATACCACAGGGCTTGTGCTGGCTCTTGCTGATCTCTGGAGATGGTGAGTTGCTTCTCCTTCCCTACTCCTTTCCCTTCAGATACTACTGACAATGTTCTTTAGAGCAAAGATAGCTGTGAGTAGCTCCGATTACTGTTTTTTCATCATTTCCCCTAGTAAAACACACGGCTTTACCATCCTCCCAGTATGGGCAGGAAAGGAAGTTTATCCTGCAGTTTTTTCACAGTCCTTGTTAAAAGCATCAAGAGATACCTGGGATTTTATTTACCAACTGCAAATACTGGTGCCTCGAAGGCAGAGCTGTGTGTATATTCCTGCCATAATCTTGAGATGGAGATGGATTAAAGACAACTGTTTAATATGTACAAATCTTCTGCAATGTTTGCTTTTAGCTTGCTCCAGACAAAGGGATTCACTCACACAAATTATTTAACATCAGTGTATTAAAGTAGCTTTCTGAGAGCCTTTTTAGGATCAGGACTCCATAATTTCGCAAACTGGTAAAACACAGAGCTGAAGGATTTCCCATATAGAAAATCCTTGGTTTGGAGTTCTCATCCCGTGGTTGGACACGCTCATTCTTTGTGCAGTCATGAAAGGATGGATCCATAAAACAGTGTATATGAATGATTGTTGCTGTAGCAAAGGAATGCTGGCACTGAATATTGTACCTTGAGAAGGAAAATACTGTGCTAAGATTGAATGGTTCCGTCTCCCGTATTGTATGGATTCTTTTGTTTGTATTTGATGTCTCTTAAAGTTTTGTAGTGTAACTGTTGAATGGTGGACATGGTTACAGCACACTGGGTTCCTGGTCTGAATGTAGAGGAAATTAAGACAATAACATGGGAGACCAAGTGTGAGCTTTTCAATGGAGACTGGGTTATTATAGGTACTCTGGTGTGTTCCCTCACCAGGATTTTATCATCCTAAAAGAACCTGTCTAGCTCCTTTCTGATACTTTGGAAGCCAAAGCTGGCAACTTACAATGTAGAGAATGTCAGCATTTATGGGTTTTTATAGACTTAGGTATTTTTGCAGGTAGTTACACTGCCTTAGAGGAAAACCTTATTAATAGGGAAATAGGTTTTCAATTATATCAGTTTTAGTGAGGAGTCATGGAATGGTGCTGCAGTTCTCTTTCTATCCTACACTAACTGGAGGTATTTTTAAGTACAGTTTTTCAGGATTTGTGCCAAATCCAGAATGTCTCCTGAAAGGTGAACAGCAAGAAGTGACACGTTAAGGGAGAAAGCCCCTGAGTACCTCTGGGTCACAGCTTCAGCAACGGCACTGTGGTTCATGCTTTGATGTGTCAGCACAAGTGTTTGAGAGGTTTTGCTGTGAATGTGCCAGGTTCAAATTTGTGATGAGACCCAGGCAAAGCTTTTATTCTGGGTTCAAAGCAGTGTCTGCCTGTTGGGGAGCTTTGGGCTACAGTGACAGGAATGTGGAACAGCTTCTTTCCCATTTCTACTCTGATGAAAGAGCCATAAGCGAGGTGCAGCATTGAAAAGGTGAGGTTAGAAGTCAAGACTAGAAATAACAGTGAAAACTTTTGTTAATCTTTTGAGAAAGTTACTGAAACATCCTTGCTCATGGATTTGTCAGTGACATCTCTGCTACTGCCTGGTCTGCATTGCACAAAACAGTACGGGTTCATGGAGAAGGCTTTAAGCTTGGTTCTGTGGAACAAGAATAGATGTTTAGTGTTGCAGTGAATGATTAAAATACGTTTGTCTCTGTGGAAGGGACAGAGTGATTTGGTACCCAAGCCTATGATATCTAAAATAAAAGCACTTTACTGGTATGGGAGGGTGTGGGTTTAGCTGAACAGAGGCAGCTGCAAGTCAGAATTAAAACCCCAGGGGCAGAGCAGTGCATTGGTGTTATGTTTGGCTGTGGTCAGCCCTAGCCGTCCTGACTTTCACCATAGCAAATTCATCAAAACTTTCAAGGAAAGGAAACTTGTGAATTTTGGTAGAAGACTGGTATTAGTCATTGGTCACAGCCAAGAAGAGGCTGTGCCTCCAAATGCACTTTCATGTTAAAAACATGGGCAGCAGTGGCCTTTTGTTGGGACCCCAGAGCAGGTAGGTGTAAGGGATAATCAGAGAGTTTCTTTTCAGGGTCATTCACCTCCTACCATTGCCGATTTGTTGTTTTTAGTCCTGTGGTCTGTGTTTTGGACTTCTGCTTTGGAATAACCCCAGCACAGAGGCTGTAACAAGAATGTGACAGAGTTTTGCAATGGTTTAATAAAATATACTTGATCAACTGTGTAGGGATTAGCAGATGGGAGCAAATTCTAAACCAGGTTTTCCCTTGCATTTAGTCTCTTACAGCTAATCAGGTTCTTCTCCTTCCACCTTCTCTTTCTTCTTCACTAAGTAAATGTGTATTTGATCGAGGTAACTTTCTGATTTCCCCTTAAGCAGTGGTGAACTTAGCTGCTCCCTCTCTTCTTGCTTACTGTGTTTATCATCTTAGTGCCAGCAATGTACTCAGTGAAAATGAAGGCGGTAGCTGTGCCCAAGAGACTAATGCAAAAGATAGAGCCAATACTTCTGGGTTGTCTCATCTGCTTTCTGTTCTGTTTGTGTAGTTTGAATCAGAGGACTTGTTGCTAGCCAGATTTGCACTGCTCTCATTTCAGATCTGCAGCAGGACCGATGCTTGGCTTACGGTTTTGTCAGCCTCCCTAAGGACTTGGCCTTGATGTATACCCCGCTACCGCCATCACAGCCATGATAATCATCGTTTCACCTTATTTATTCAGTTAGCTGTCTGGGGTCAAATTCTTTTCTGTGGGAAGTACAGCACCTTTATCCAATACCATGTGTCTCCCTGTCCTGAAGCATTTCCATCTTCGCTGCACACACTGGCACTGTGTTTGCAAGCACCATGGCACTGGGTCTATTACCTTCTTATATGTTGTCCTTCCAGCTGGTGAGATAAGAGGCAGGAACGCAAAGCCTCGTCCTTGCTAACTCATTGGTCTGAGTGCTGGTACTGAGTCTGCTTAGCATGGAGTGACTTGTTTTTCTTCTGTCTGAGACTGTACTTACCTCCATAAATCACAAGAAGATCATAATCCTGACTTACTTGACACTGAACTTTTGCTTGGTTTCTTAGCACAACTGGTCACACTAAATGCCTCAAAGTGGTTGGGAGGGATATTCTTTCCAAAATACACATTTTCAAAAGCTGAAGTGCAGTTCTCTGAAACACTGATTTCAAACTGAGGTCTTGTGCTGGGGGACACAGAAATCCCTTCTGCCCCTCCAAAACATTCCACTGCAGATCGCATTGATTCTTCCCAAAGGCGTGGGCAGGTGTGGGCTGTTGAAGTCTGCTGAGAGTAAAGAAATGCTTCTTGATGTTTTATTCCACTGTTATTTTTAGTTCACTGACTGTAATGAGGTGAGGAAATGCATACTCACCTGCTTGCCCAGAAGGAGGTGGACAAGTCTTAGCTTCAAATGCCTGCATGCAAGGGGTAAAAAATCAGAGCAGTAATGCATCTTGTAAAAGAGAAGGAGGGTTGCTTATGGCATTTCCAAATATTCCCACCTGCAGATGCCCAAAGGGAGGTGATGTCTGTAAAGATTGGGGTCCCGGGATGTTAAAAAGGGAAGAGGAGAGAGTGAGACCTTTGCTCCCTGCTACCTGGGCTGAAATGGATGTTTGGGGCATTTTGCAAATTCGGGATTTAAATGCATTTTGAGGAGACAGAGAGACACTTCTCAAGGTATTTTTGTTCATAGCTGAATACTTGGGGTGCAGAGTCTGATTTTGCTCCGTAAGACTTGTTTTTTACTTGTTTTTTCTGTCTTTGGGGAAGCTGAGGTTTGCTTTGTATGTTACAAATGATACAGAAAGATCGGTGTAGTTAGATCCTCTGGCTTTCTTGTAAATCTGAGTGTATAGATTAAATAAATCACTGATTTCTGGGCTTAAAATCCTTACAGTGCAGCAGACAACAAAAAATTGTGTCTTGGAGTACTTCCTAGAATTCTTTAATGCTGAAGTATCTCCTCTGCTCGCAAACCTGGGGCTCTCCCTCCCGCAGATAAGCAGTTTCTGTTTAAACTGACTTTTCTTGCTACTGTCCTTTTGGGCAGGAGTTGGCACAACTCAGTCATGGCCGATGGTGACACTAGGAGTACATGGCAGGAAAATAAGTTCTGGAGGTAAGGTGAAACAAGTTCTCTCTATTAGAAAAGAGCTAAGGGGGAAAATAGCTCTGCTCCAAGTACTGGCTTTCTCTGTCTCCATACACTGAGAAAAATGATTTTTAGAGCACCTTAAAAGCTTTATAAAGTTGGGTTTTTTTTCAATAATTTGTGTAGAAACATTTTTTCAAGTAGCAGCTGAATTAATTGTTGAAAAATAGGATATTTTGGCTGAATTTATATATTTTTAGGTAATCTTTCAATTTAGGACAAGTTTTGATGCAAGTCTTAGGGAACGCACATTGCTCACAGTGTCTGGTAAGTTGTCCTGCCTAGAGCATCAAATACCTTTTGGCAGGTCGGCTCTGAAAATATATTTTATGTTATCTTTATGGAGGATGTTGGCAGATGTCTTGGATCCTGACAGTGAAACAGCAGGAGGGGAGGCCAGGCAAACCTGGGGTTTATTGTGAAGCGCTGCTGGAGGTGGAAAGGGGAGCCAGTGAGGTGGTTGTGCTGCAGGTGAACGTTTCAGCTCTGCATGCAGGGCAGAAAGCAGCTACAGCTGGCTTAAGCCAGTATTTAGGTAGATAGGTGAGATAACATAGATGTCCATCTGGGAGCTGTATGTTTTTATTTCTTGCCTAAGGCTGGTGAGTACAACCAGACCCTGGGGGACATTCAAGCTTTTTTTCCCCCCAAACTCCCAAGGCAGGGGAGGGATTGGGGCACTGGTATAGCCCCTAAGGAGAGAACACAGTCAGGAAAGGAGCCCAACTAGTATTTTCTTCCAGTCTTACTGATTAACCTAGCCAAAACAAGGATAAAATAACAACAGCTGTTGAAAAATAGTATCTAAATTGTGTGCCCATACCAACAGATGTTTGCATAAGTCATTGAGTTTTAGGTTGTCTCAGCTTAAGTACAGTATGGGGGTGAAAGCAGTTGAAAGGGTAAAAAATATCTAGGACAGATTTCTCTACATAGAACAACTTTATAAGCTGTCAGTGAAGCTGTAAACAAAGTTGCACCAAAATATATAGTGGCTTTTAGTATGAATTGTGTTTTTTTGCTTGTTACTGGCTGCTTGGGTTAACAAAGAAAATATTTCCCTTTCAATAGCTTTCAGATCTTTTGCTGGGTATTTTTTCTTATGCGTCTGCATTAAATAAACCCATTTAACAAAACCTGATCCTCTTATAAACATGGAATAATGACAGTATCCCACATATGGGTTTCATTAACTTTTGCGTGTTTTGAAGTTGCCTTTTTTTCCTCCGAAAGGCGAACTTCAGAAACAGCCGAGATTCATACTGCATAATAGCCAAAATGACTAACTAGCTGAGCAGTCGGCAGCTCTAACTCGGGATAGAAAGGGTTTCTAGTTAAATTATTTAACCATTGCATAATGAAAAGGATGATTTTTTTTTTTTACTCTGTGTAGAACAATGCTGTGTAATCTGTGCTCCTCCCAGTTACTGTTACTGGTTTGCTTTGATTGAACTGGCATCAATTCTACTGATTATCTGCGAGCTTCCTTGCTTCTGAGTCTTGTAAGTGTTTTGGATTATAGCCTCAAGAAAGAGCTCCAGAACATTTCTCCCTTTTCTCCTAAGCAAACAAAACGAACCCTATCCTTGTAGTCACTGGCAAGATATTTCAGATGCTCCATTTTCCTTATCTGCAACCCGACAACCTTTGCTACTCCTGGGGTAGCCCGAATCAGTAGGATAACTCGGGGAAATTGCAAGGCTCCCAGATATAATAAGTGCTGGGTTTTGACATTTTTGGCTACAGGTATCTCTGTCCATTATCTCAAGTAAGTTTGTTTATCTATTGATTAAAGCTGTTAAATGTGTGGAAATTCAGCAGCTGTGGCAGGTGGGGAATGAGGCGGGGCGGGGGGTGAGGAGCTGAAAAACCTCAATAACTACATTTTCCTAAACCACCTGTATTGACCCTCAATTCCTAGTGTTAGCAGGGACGTTCCCCACCTTTAACTGAGCAGAGCAGGGTTTTGGATCCATTATTCCAGTTAGGAATTCACCTTGCAACAACAAATGCTACTGCAAAGGAGTCTTTCACGTGCTGATAGAGGAGACATGCACGTGTTCAGGTGTAACCTTAAAAATAAAGATTTTGTTATGTTTCTGAAGTAGTGCCAGCAGTTGAGAAAATTCCTCACTAGTGATGATGCTTCCACATATCAGGTTGTTAATTATGCATGTGGTTTATGTCCTGAGATTCCTGTAGCAATATTTTCTTCAAATTGGGCTAAAGAGGAGAATCGCATGTGTTGGTATAGTGGTACTGAGTGATGGCTTTGTGGACATAATGGATCCTTCCCCTTGCGTGTACGTCTTTAGACCAGAGGGATGAAAAAGGGGTACAAATTAGTAGAAACAGGTTTCTTCTGCAGGGTCAACATTCTTTCCTGGGCTCTTGAGCTGTAAAGACATGTTTGTTTAATATTCTTTACAGAGGACTACCAGGGAAACGGATAAAACAGTGAGCAAATGAATACTCATGTGGTCCTACAGCAGACCTCCCAGGCAGGAGCTGGAGTCCAAATGCCTCCTCTCAAAGTTTGTGTTGGATTTTATTTCAAGTTTCCAAATGCATGTAGAGAGGGCATGAAAATATTGGTTGGATATGAGTGTAGGTAGGAGGGTGAGCTGGAGCGCCTGCTGTTGCTGAGGAGTGGGGGGCTTGGCTGCATTCACAGCATCTCAGTTACCAGTTGGGTTTGAGATCCATCTCCCCACAAGGCAAACAGAAAAGCTGGAAGGGTAAGAATACTGCAATGTCTTCAATCCCCTGCCTTCATTAGCAGCCAAGCAAAAAAATTGACCTGGAAATATGATGGGTGTCTTTGTATGGTGCTCTGCTTGCTCACAACTTCCCCTCCTAGATTTTCAAGATGAAAGAGATAATTTTTGCCTTTTGACAGAGTGCCCAGCCAGGACAATATACTGGGTCGTGTGGGCTTCCCAAGGGCTGAGTTTTAGCAACTTCAGTTAAAAGCGGGAGGGGAGGAAAAGGAGGGAAGCTGAATCATTTCTGGCATGATTTATTCATTTGAATGACCCTTCTCTGTTTTTAAGTTAAATTCCAGTGCCTTAAACTGGAAGCATAAAAGAATGGTAAAAGTTGAATAATTTCCTTAGTTCAAGATATGTCATTTTTATATTGTCCATTAATTTTACTCATTGATGCCATACGTCATTTTTGTGGGCTTTATCCGCCAATTCATCGACATAATCTGCTATCCTGTCTCTGTGTTTTAGCAAAACACTGAAGTTCTTTAGATAGAAGCATCCACCAGCGCATCGTGGCATTAGTCTCACATTCTGGTGAGGCATCCCGGGATGGCTCAGGCAATGTCTGTCTGCTCCTGTGCTGTACCTGCAGCAATGAGGACCATGCTCAAACTGTAAAGCTTTACTCTTTGTGGCATTTGTTATTATGGGATAATGGAGTATATGTATGTGGAAAGCCATACTTTCTTGTTTTCTGTGCACTAGTGCAGTCAGAAAATTCTTCTTTTTTTTAAATGAGAAATGGTACAAAAAGAAATCCTCTCAAGTTTTGCATTTGTTAACTTTATAGATAATGAAGCATCCCCTTTTTCATTTATTTGAAACAAATTCAGTGATCTACTTAACTCCTCTGTAGGAAGAGGTACTAGACTTTGCTTTCGGGGTACTGTGTACTGAGCAAGCCTGCAACTGTTTGTTGGCTAGCCTGTGCAAGCCAATTAATTTCAAGTGGCTTGTATAATGTTTATGATGGTTTGAAAACCCCTGTAAATAGAATTCACTGTTTTAATACATTGTCTTTCCAGATCCCAGAAACTGTAATCCTGCCTTTAGAACAGGAGGCTTGAACCACCCTAATTAGCCAAGATAACTGCTTATTGTGTGCATGTAAAATTTGCGTGTTCATTACCAGCAACTGAAAAACAAATTTAAATTAAGTTGATGTGTGACCAGCTTCAGAGCTGGATGAGGTCAAAGAAGTGACTGTTGTTTCTGATGATCCTTTTCAGCAGCAGCTTCAGGCTGGGCTGAGCCAGCTGTGAAGCCAAAGCAGTATCTTGTATCTCCCATCCGCACATCTTGTTGAAGACTGTAATGTTCATTACAAAGACCCTGTTACTTTTGTGTTTTACCCAGTCAGTAGGTTATTAGATGCTGGGCCTTAGTGGGAAATACCTTACCACTGGAGCAGGGGGACAAGTTGCTTGTGGGAAACTGTTTTCTTCTGTAGTTCATAATTCAGATGCTCCTTGACAACCCATTTGGGGGATTCTTCCTACTTTGTCCACTTGTGTTTTCCCCTCCCCATTTTGAGGATGCTGGAATTCACAGGGTGAAACAGCATGTTCAGTGTTTGACAGAAGTATTTCTCTCAAATCCCATAACACACTAAATAAATACCTGTGGCGTGGTCCAACATCCCACAGCACTTGAGCCAGCCAGACATCTCGATTTGAGGTTATTTTTGGTAAAGGCAGAACTAGATGTTGCAAACTGATGTAAAGTCAGCTGAGAGGTTGCTAATCTCTTGCGTGGGCTGTGTTTCTCCTGTAGCCTTTTGGGAGCAGTAAGATGGGCAGTTGACTTCCTCTGGAAGGATATTCAGGCATGCTCCGTGGCAGACCAAAGCTCCAGCATTTTTTCTGAAGGGTATTTGGACAATAGAGACTCCTGAGAAATGTACAGCAAGTCACAGAGAAATATTAGAGCAGGGAAGGTCAGGAAGTGGCTGAACGTCTCCCAAGGTGTTTTTGTATTTTCTTAAAACACGTGTTCCCCATATCCATAAGTCTGATAGCTTTTCAAGCCCTTCTTGTTCCCCCTCCGTGGCTCTTCAGCTGTTTGCTAGACAGTTCTGTCCTTAAGCTCAAACACAGGCTGCAGCTGTACAGTAGTTTGGATATAAAATTCAGTTGTGTGTCCCAAAGCACAGGATTGTTCTGTGAGCAAATGTCTCTCTCCAGACCTTTGCATGAAGATCTGGATGATTTAAATAGAGAAGTTTTAGGAGAGTCGGGGCTGCCTAAGTTGAGAAGTAAAACTTTTGTTGGTACTGTGGATGATTTTTTCCCACGGTTTATGTCAAGCTGGTGAACACTGAGGTGTTTCAGGACCCAAATTGTGAAGGTCTGTTGCCTGAATTGCTGACTTTCCCTCTTAGAGTTGCACAGTGCTTGCCATGGGTGGAGATCCCTGTGACATCTGATCACAGGGGAATGTCTGTGTCCCTCGCCATGACTCCTTTTCTTCCTGTGCCCTACATTGCAGGGGAATCCAAAATCAGAACCAGCCTTTTGGAGCCACTGCATGAAGAGGGTCCTACTTGGTGGGACACTGGTGGGTCATGCCACGGCTGCAGGGCTGTAGCCCTGGACCAAAGTGTCACCACAGGGGTGTGGACAGACAGGCACTGTGGTAGTAAGTTGATAACAAAACTTCAGTCTCACAGTGCTCCAGTGAAAACAAGAAATGGACTGTTTAACAACTATTTGTGGGGTGAGTGCTCACGAGTACTCAGCAACTGCACAGTCTTGAACACCCACATTTGAGCATCCATCTCAGTCTTCTCTCACATGGATGCTAACCTGCCTCCCAGCAGACACAATGGATGTGAGCTCGCTTCCAGACTGGACGTGTTCCTCGTACAGGCTTTGCAGCGTTGGAGTGCAGATATCCCTTGCCTTATTTAGTACTAGAAAAGAAGGGGTTTGTTTTGTCTATCCTTGCAAGTGCCAGGAACTTTAGATTTTGAAAACCTTTCCCAAAAAGCTGATTTAAGAAGAGAGCAATTGAACTTGTAATCCTTCTTTCTTACTGTCTGACGAATTTATTATCTCCCATGTTTAGTGCCCAAAACTGGGGTTTGACTTGCTTAAAACAGGGAGAAGTTTTTCCTTTCATCCCCTGCTCCATTAGTTCCTATCAGAGCAGCAGTTTAAAAAGTTCATACGCCCCAATATTTCTGCACATTGCATCATGTTCAGCGTTTCATAACGATATGGCAAAAAGTAATTTGAACCAGATAACAGTAGTGCAGTCTGTTTCAGAATAACCATGATTTCCTTGTCATTAAGTGGTCTGTTAGCGGCTAGAGGAGGAGGAGTTTTATCTGGATGAGTTACAGATCATATGGTGCAATTGAGCGGCTTCCCCCCTCCCTTTTCCTTCCCTTGAAATCCGCAGCGCTGGACTTTGGTTTGGATATGAAACGATTGGATAGTTTCAAACTCCTGTCTGCACAGAGTGGCTCGGCCCTTCCAGATGTTTTCAATAAGGAGCCGAGAACTGTCGCATCAGCAGCTGGTGGCCTGGGCTGCTGCTCGCATCTCCGCTCCGTTTTGAGCAGCTCGCCAGAAAAAAACAGAATTATTTACTCATTGAAGTAGTTTTGGTTTTTTTTTATTTAATCTTTCTCCTCTGATTGTCAGGCACATTGTGTTTCTGAACATAAATACTATATACTGTGTAAACAAGCATATGATGACTCTAAATAGATGGACAGAGGAGACCGCTGCGTCAGGCACTGTGTGTTTAAGGCAGGATTCATAGTCTGAAACAATGCAGCAAAAGCCCCACCTAATGTGGGAAGGGAGTGATGGTCTCCCAAGGGAGGCTGCATCTGGCACTTTATCTCCTATTTGTTTATGTTACATTTCTGCCCGCCTTCAGCAGTAAAGTCTAGAAATGAAGATGAGATGAACTTCGGGTGTCTGTAGTCGTCACTGGCCTCCTGATCTTGGATGTGAGTCAGGATCATAACCACAGGAAAACTCTTGGAACAAATTAGGGATTTGGAGGCTTAAATTTGAAGAGAAAAAGTGAAGGTTACTTTGTGTGGATGATTTCCCTCTGTGGCTGAAGGTGTAGAGTTGTCTGCAGGAACTCCTTTGGCAACCTTTACTAGATCAAAACACATTATGGGGGAAGGCAGGTCATCATCTTGGTTCGTAGGTAGGACATGGATGTGTACTGAGTCTTGGGATATGTCCTGTGCTGAGAGTCACCCTGCCTGGCACTTGCCTGACAGCTCCTAAGGCCAAACCTCACGACCTGTTTGTGTCTTCCACCTGAACTTCCTGATACTTCTGCCCCCTGAATGCATATATTGGGGTACATGTGAGATACATACCAAGAGGCCTGTGAATAGCTCAGAAAGATTGGTTTCCTCTTTTACGTTTTGTGCTATGAAGATTGCACATGTCCCAGTGTGTCTTCCACCTCCCTTGGCTAGAAATGCCTCTCATTTCTCCCTACCTGTAGAAAGGGTGAGGTAATACAAGCGACAAATTAGATGCTGTTGATGCAGCTACAGGTCAGAGCTATCTCACATGTCCATGGAAGATGTGCTGTCGCAGTTGGCAGTGATGCTCACAGAGTGATCTCCTTTGCAGGGTGGGCACTGTTTGAGCCCTGCAGCAGAACGTCTCCTGGCTGCCAGAGGGCCTCTGTGGTCCAAAGGTGAAGTGCTCTGTATGAAGCGCCTGGACAAAGCTATGCAGTTGTCATTCAGATAAATCTTGGCCTTATATACTAGCAGCCATCATTACATTGATTTAAAAACAAAATTACATGCTGTATTGGTTAAAAAATGCAGGTGTTTTGTGATGAAGGTTTAGATCATCATTAAGGTACAGCCACTGCTGCAAATTGCTTTACCTGAGCTAAATTCACACACTTTGTTTATAGGATCCTGTCTTGCAAATTTAGATTTGAGGAAATCCTGCCTTTTATGGTAGTGTCTGAAGGGCTGGAATGCTGTCACAGTCATTTCTGATTCCTCATCTCAACAGGCACATGATTGCTGGGATTCATTACTTGTGGAGAAAAGTGGTGGCTCCAGAAAGTCCCCAAAGTACTACCACATTTTATGTGTGTCCTAATACTGAAAGCAGAAGCTCTGTTTGTTGTTTAGGAGAACAGTCATTGGCTGAGATCTCAAGCTGGGGAGTGTAGCTGTAAGCCTCATAGAGGAGATCCTTCTCTATTTAGCTGGTGGTGTGGTAGTGATGAAGCTTTGGATTATGAGAGAGACAGACTGGAGCCTAGGGAAAGAGAGGGGAGATAGAGGACCTTGACTAGGTAAGAGCATACCTGTGCCGCTTGCCAGGAAGAGCTCATCCCCTGCAAGTCCCCAACCTACTCCAGTGCATGAGGACCTGTTCATGGCATGATGCACAAAGGTGGGCTTTCCAGTGGTGGCTGGTCACTGTGCCACCAAGCCATGCTGTAGAGTCTTAGGAAGAGATGCCCTTTCAGCTTGCTTCAGGAGTCTTGATAAACCTGCAGGGTAGTTATGCTTTTGTGTACTCTGTCTGTACAGGTTGGGTACCTCTGCCTGGAAGGCCTTGAATGGTACCTCATGTTTCAGCAAACTCCCTGTTCTTCAGTGTTTTACCAGATACGTACAGTGTTTGCGGATGGCCAGAAGACTGAGTAGCTCTGAAAAGAGAGGAACTGGCATGCCCGCTTGCAGCAGATTGGTTTAGAGCTCCTTTGGAAGACTTTTCTTGTATTCAAATACTGAAAACACACGTTTTATCCATTTTGGCAAGCTGCAGGACAAGAGTCCCCTTTGCCTGAGCTTGAGCTGATGGTTACAAATCACCTCATACAACTGGGAAATCAGGACCACCCCATGGGGCTGGATGAAAAGACCTACAGCCCTTAACTAAGCTCCACAAGTGAATTGCATCAGCAGGAGGTGGCCCAGTTCCCCCAGCATGGTGGAGGATGGCTTTTGGATAGCTGCAGTTAAACGCTAGGATGATGAGCGCCGTTTCCGATGTCTGTGCTTCCTGCTTTGCAACACGGGATTAACAGCTCCTACACTTCCAGCTTTTCTACCCAGAACAGCAGCAGGTTCTGCTCTCTGCAAACTCTCAGCCATAAAAGCCTCCCCTTCCCCTATTCCTCTTCTTTTTTTTCTAAACCACCCCCCCTTCCCTTTTGAATTGGTGAATGAGAGAATGTCTAAAGCCAGGGAAGTATGGAAAGATTTCATCCCTCGAGAGGTCAGGGTGGGGTGGAAAGCGGAGGGGGCTGCAAGGGGGCAGTTTGAAAACAGGAAACCATGTGGCAGTGAGCATGCAGGGCTCAGCTGATGTGAATGAGCTATTGAGAGGCAAGACACTCTGACTGGCCCAGCTTTAGAAAGACGAAAAATCTTTAGAGGGTTTGTGTTTTGGGTTGGTTTTTTTTTTTTTTTTAAAGAGAAAAAGCTCTGCCTTTCAGGCAGGAATAGAAAGAGGGAAAATTCGGTTTTCTGGACAGCAAGTTGGTGAAATCTTCTGCTCTGTCTTGAAAGCAAGAGAAGAAAATACATGGCTGATTTCCTGATTTTTTTACTGGTTTGTGTGTGTGTGTGCACTGGTGAAATCATAAGTTTCCGTTCCTGTTTTGGGGAAGCATTAAGCCTGAAACTGTCTTTCATTCACCTGGCCTGGGGGAGAGGGAAGAGTCTTTTTATCTCTCCAAAAAGACATCTCTTTGCTTCTCATTCTCTTTTTGGACTGAGTGAACGCGCTGAGTGCCTGCAGCCAGAGGAGGAAAAGGCTGGTGAAGAAAAACCACTGTTTTTTCTTTGCCCCCTCCCTCCTCTTTTTTTTTTCTTCCCCCGAAGAGATGGATCATCCTCCCACAACTGTAAGGAAATTTTGAAAGCTGGGAGAACACTGGGGAAGGACTAAAAAGGCAAGTAGTGACGTCTTAGCCCAAACCAGGAGGGAGTGGCTTTATTTGATTATTTTCTTTCCTTTTGCCCTGTGCTGTCAGTAGAAATTTTAAACTTAACACAAAACCAAGCCTTCCTGTGTGGTGAACAGCAGACTGACTGGGAAGGAGGAAGATACCTTTTGTTAATCATTTCTTTCAGTGCACAAGGGTGACAGAGACCGAGCCCACGTTGGTGACAGCGTTCACGTTGGATACGGTGATCATCGGGGTGTTTTTTTTTTCTTCTTTTTCCTGAATCAGACCCGTCGTGGCTGAGCCTACCTTCTGCCTTCCCTCTCGGAGCGTCAGGGTTCCTGCTGCACACATCTGGCTTTTGTTCTCTGTTCGGACAGGATTTTTCATTCTGGTGCTTTTTGGATGTCAAGGTTGTCTGGAAAACATTTTTTTTATCATTACTGTAGCAGGAAGGCTGATACCGTTCTTAGCAGTTGCGAAAAAAAAGTATTCCTAGATGTGTAAAGCTCTCCTCAAATATCTTTTGTTTGCTATAAGTTCCTGCGTTGCCTGTAAAAGCAAATCTGTTCCGAGAAGACTTTATCAGCCGGTCGCAGCTCTGGGATTTTCGTTTTCCTGTTGAGAGGCTGATTGAGGCTGCTTTGCTGAGACACGGGGACTCCTCTGAGCACGTATGTGAGAGGTCTGGAGCACTCGGCTGCAGTCAGCTCGGGGTTCATGGTGGGCTCTGCTCCTCCACTCCCATCTTCTTGGACAAAATGTATGAACGCCACAGGAGGCGATATAGCCTGTGCGACATTTCCAAGGTGGACAGGACTGTAGATGTTGTGTTGTTGAAGGTATGGTGCTGTTTGTGTGTATTTATTTACAGGTTCCTTTCCCTGTCTTGGCTGGGTGGTACAGACAGGAGGGAACAGGTGGAAGAGCTCTTGCCCTTCAGCATGGAGATGGCTTTGAGTGCTAGCAAACTGTCATATATTATTATCCCTGCAACCAAAAAGTCTCTTGTGGTATGCAAGCAGATCCCTTGCAGATTGCTGTCGGGGGCAGTTTTCCCTATCCTCTGCTGTCACCTCCTGTTTTGAAATCTTCACCACTCGCAGGTGGGGTTTTGGTGGATTTTCATTCAGCAAAAGGTTTTCATTACCAGTGTTTGCTTTTGGGATTGAAAAACACATGTCCCCTGAAAGATGTATTCTGTCAGAAAGGCATGATGGATCCTCCTCTGCCTCTGGTTTTTGTTTGTGTTTGAAGGGTGTTGCTGTCAGTCTTACTGTTTGGGTGTGAGTTTTGTCTGAAGATGGTTGGATCATGAGCCACGAGTGGCTCTTGGCTAATTGTCCCACTGTGTTCCTCCTCTAATCTAAAATTAGCAAGTGCTCCACCAAATGGCACAATGGCAGTCTGGGAATGTCCCGTCTCTGTAACAGCTTTTTGGAGCTTCAGCAGTTTCCTGGCAAAGCGTATGGAAATAGGAGAACAGCCAGAGGGACTGCAAAACACAGCCCGGCTTAGAGATCTGAACTCCTGGAAGAGCGTTTCCTTTCCCTTTCTCTTTTTCTTTATTTTCTTAGCTGAGGTGGTGGGTTTCTGCATGATCATACAGCTTTCTTTTTTATGACATTTGCTTCATACTCTTATTTGAAGTGAGACAAGAACTGACAACGTTATTTTCAAGTGGTTCATGTTCTATTTTATCTGCACAAAAGTATACCCATCGCTCGTTAACTTGCTTTGTTTAGGAATCATTTTGCTTTAATTCAGTGTATCCTTTGGTTTTTGGTGACACAAAAACTGCAACTTGTTTTCTCATCCAACTCAGCTGTGCTGAATATTCTTGAACTCTCCTCTTAATGCTGGTTGAGAATTCAGTCCCGTGGTGTTCAGTCTGTAGGCACCCTATGAGTCACTGAAAACTGTAGACATATTATGCACCCACTGTTCATGTGAAATTACCTCTTCATAATTCTCACGGGAAGACCCTGACAACCCTGGTTGCTGATACAAAAATCACAGTCTTTTTCTTCACACGGAGTGTCCAAATGCCTGGCTTGACATGCAAGTCGCTATAATTATCTGACTTCAGTATTTCTGATGTCGTCAGTTCCTTAAATTAGTGGTTTTGTTCAGCAAAGCTTAGATTTTTTTTTTTTTTTAACAAAATGTGGCTCTTGTTAGTTCCCACTAGTATTTTCCTAATTGAGTTTCAAAACTGTGGGTTATACTGTCTGTTCCTGCAAGTGACTCAGTGTCCACATACGTGTGCATGTGTGCACGCATTGCTGCTCCCCACACAGGCTGTACAGGCTGCAGATGTTTAAAACAGGACGGTGTTAGTGACAGCTGTAGTTACAATCAACTGGAGCTTGATTTTTTTTTTTTTTTAGTCGTTCTTCATGTTTTAGCTGGTTTCTATAACATAACCGGTAGATGAAATTGAATTTTGATGATCTAGGGATGCAAGCCAGTACTAGAGTGCGTCAGTGGCAGATCATCTCTTGACGTTAATGGAAGTTGGATTAGATCAGACCCTGAATGAGTGGAGTTTTTTCTTGGGTTTGTTTTTAATTAAAATACTTAAATAAAACTGTACCTTATCTAGGTCATCATATTTTGGTGAGTTGAGAGGACAGCGTTTCTTAAGTGTTCGGTGTTGAAAAGCAAGTAAATATCCTTACAACAAAAGTAAACCCAAATAAGATCCATTAAGAGTGTTTGATCTGAATGAAATGTTAGCTAGATCACCAGTAAAGCATCAAACAGCTTTCAAGCTGACTCACAGATTGACTTGGACAATTCATTTTTTCTTTGAAAGGTAGTTGAATACGTTCTTTGCTTATTCATTTCAAGACAGGGAACTCAGTAATCATGAACTAGGAAAGAAGAACAGCTGTTGGAGAAGAGCAGCTGGAACAAGTTGTGAACAAAGGTGATCTTATGTCATTTTGGTTCCTAAACGTTGAGAGGTGGGATTATATTTGCACTGACTGCAACCATTGTTACGTACTGTCACAGTGGGATTTTGGTTCCTACTGGTTGTTTCGCAGCACACGTCTTCTGGAGGGTCAGTGCCTTGGGCTCCGATGTTCCACGTTTAGATTGTGCCTGAAACAGTGGTTTGTGAAGTTATGAAAACAATAGCACTTTGCCACTGTACAAGGAACCCTGAGTAATGCAGAAATGGCATAAGAATATGCCATCATCTTTCCTGCTGGGATGGCATTGTAGCAAATGAAGGAGACGATGTGGGATATCTGCTTGTCTGAACGCTTCACCGAGCTCTGAGCAGCTACGTGCAGGGGGAAGCAGTCTGTACTGTGTTATTCCATGTCCCAAAATGGGAAGTCTCAGTGTGCCTATGTGTGGGTTGGCATCCCTGTCTCAATTTTATGTTGTGCCTGCTACCACAAATATGACTATCTAGGGACAGACTACAGAAACCACACTGGCTGGCACCTTGCAGATACATGTGAAGTCAGACAAGTCTGGATGAACAGGCTGTGCTTTGCAGAGCTAGAAAATGAAGAAAAGGGCTTGCTTGGACGATGGGGATGGAGTGATTGCACCTGGAAATATTTTATAATGGCTCTTTGTCTCTATCAAAACTTCACCTTTGTATGTGAACACTCAGACTGTTCAGTGTAGGCAGAAGCTGTAGGTTTAAATCTGTGTTTTAGATGCTCTTCAGATGAACAGGTCTTGTTCAACTTGCAGTAAATAAAACATTATTGATTAAATTAAAACCAGCCTAATATTGTCAAAATAATTAAGGGGAAAGGGTAGATTTAGGCTGGACATCAGAAAAAAATCTTTAATCTGAGGGTGATGGATCCCTGGAACAGGCTGCCTAAACAGACAGTAGAGGCCCCCATCCCTGGAGACAGACATTCAGAGTCAGGCTTGATGGGACTCTGGGCAATCTGTTCTAGTTAGTGATGTCCCTGCTTGTTGTAGGGGGATTAGACTAGATGAGCTTTGGAGGTTCCTTCCAACTCAATACATTCTATGATGCTATGATTTTGAAAATAAAGGAGTTGCATTATCAATTAGTTATTGTGCTCGCTGGCAAGGGCTGCTCTGGTATCTGCATCCCAGAAGATAGTTTAGAATGAACTCTGCCCACCTAAGACAAAGTGCAGTTTGCAGCATCCTAAACTAAAAGTAATCTGAGGAGAACGTTTCTGAATTAACTAAAACTTTTCCGTTATATAGTATCATACTCAGAAAGCTTATTTTACATCTTTGGTTATTTGACAGACAAGCATGTTCATTCCTTCTGTGGGGTTCTCCTTCTGAGGGAAGTACCATTTTCAGATGATGGGTATGCAGCATCTCATCAAACTTTGTAGCTTTAAAATTACTCTGAACTTTAATCCCATGTCTGTCCACACTGGTTTGGTTATTGAAGCAACAGCAGGAGAAAAATGTTGTTATGACAATGTGGACAACTTTAGAGTTTTTGAGTTTGTACCTTGTGTAGAATTGGAACTGGAAAGATTATTTAAATGAAACAAATGTGTTTCCACCTTAGGCACCCACGTGCTTATGGGAATTTTGCTCCCATTTTAGTCAAGAAAGCGTCTTTATGCAAAGCCATTGCTGTTATTTTTAAAGTTTAATTACAGCTTATTATTACCAGGACTCTTGTTTCTGTTGGTGGAGGACATCCCCGTGCTGAGAGCTGGAAAAAGTTCTTGGGGCACAAGTTCCTTTCCCCAGTTGGGACATTGCCAATGAGAAGAGTGTGCTCTAGGAATTCAGCGCTGCTTGTACACCACAAAGTGCTGATTTATTCAGTCATTTAAATGTCCTGTGGTTATAGGAGCCTCTTCTGGTGTAATCCTTCAGTGTAGTTCTCTGTTGCACTGGTCATGTGTTGCTGTGAGCAACTTGAAAAATGCCTTGTCCTGATACAGCCTCACTCTGGAAGTATTTAAAACCAGCCTGGATGTGTTCCTGTACGACTTGGTCTAGGTGATCCTGCTGTGGCAGGGGGATTGGACTGGATGATCTTTCGAGGTCCCTTCCAATCCCTAATGTTCTGTGATTCTGTAATGTTCTTAAAGTTCTTTAATGCAAGTCCTACTCTTGTCATAGTCATCACCATTGTTACTACACCGTACTAACTACACAAATGCTACTTGAGAAGTTTATATTTTAGAAAAGAAAAGCACATTAACTTTTATCAAATTCCTTATGGCTCTCGTGGTAAACTGTTACACTGGAACAACAGCAAAAACTATTTGTATTTTTCAAAGAAAACCATCCAAAAAGTGAATCAGGGAAGTGTAAATGTTGTTACTATGGAAGTAATGTTATTTTGCTTCCATTAGCAAGATCTGGACCAAACTGTCATTAAAAACTGCTGGACATGATGTGTAGGACAGGCTCGATTGCTTCACACGTGTTTCTAACAGAACTGACAATCTGTAATGCAACTTCTAATTTGTGTTCATAAAGGTACTCCCGTGGTGGAATTTCCTGGTGAGATGGTTTATGCCCATCCAGCTTGCTAAAAAGCACCGTGTAGCCACTTGGCTCACTCCTACCCGCAGCCTTCTACTCTGCTGGGATGGGGAGGAGAAAACACAACAGAAGGCTCAAGGATCAAGGACCTCACTCACCAATAATGATCATGGGCAAGACTGACTTGGCTTGAGGAAACAATTAAAGCCACTACCAGTGTGTTTTAAAAGGTGCTCAGAATAGGGACTGAATTTCAATTACAAGTACAAATTTCTTCAGTAAAAATGATTCTACAGAAACTTTTTGGGAACAGATAGTTCCTAGCAAATAATTCAGATTTGCATTAATTTTTTTCAAATCATTGTACGATTCCTGAGCATTAAACAAATCAGTTACAATGGAATTTCAAGTGTTGATTGGTTTCTGCAATTTTGTTCCTCAGTGGGTATTTCCAGTCTTTCCTCAGGTTGGCCATTGCTCAGTGTGGAGTACAAGTTCTTGCTGATCCACCGAGCAGTCTGGTATTTCTCTGCCAAATATTTTCCTGTGTGCAGTGGTGTCTGGTTTTAGCTGCAAGGTAGAACTTAGTCTGGAAGCTGGGGAGGGGTGGGGAAGGAAAAAATTGGAAACTTGTAAATTTAGGAGAAAGTTCAAACAATATTGAGGGAAGAAGAATCTCTCGAGATTTGCTAGGAAATGAAAGTTAAAATCATCTGGTTCTTTCTGCTGATCTGTTGATTTGTATCGCCACCAGCGAGGTTGACAAGTGCAGACTTCTAAAATAGAAAATTTCCTGAGAGGTTAGGTTTTCTTTCTTGTGAAATGGAAGGCAAGAAAAGTTCAAATAAAACCAGAGGGAGAGAAAGAAAAAAAGGATGTTTCCATAGTGGAAAGGAAGGAGAGGTGCCAGGGAAGGCAGGTAGCGAGTGGCCCTCAAGGCAAATGTTTCTAGCCAGCCCACTGCTCTGAAAGGAGAGATTGTGAAACGTCTTCTGGGAAGGAGGTTATGATTCTGATTTTCATGAGTGAGCACTATGCAGGACCACCAGTGCTGGAAGGGGTTAGAGAACTCCTTGGCCAAGACTGTTGTAGATGGGGAGAGGAAGGAAGAGCCTGGGAGTAAAACCTGTGAGCCCTCATCATTCCCGCGTGGCAGAGGATGTCCCAGCCCTGTTTGTCTCGCAGGCTGTTCAGTACTGTCTTGTTTTTATGCAGAGAGGTTTCTGCATTAAGTCACATCAAGTTTCAGGTTCAATGTCTGCAGGAAGATGTCTCAGAGAGTCAGGAAATAGAGATGTGTGTGCCCAGAAAGAGCAATCAAACCGTCTGCTGCTCCCAGCTCCAGCTGGTGTCCTAAAGCTCTCTTTGGACGTTTAGTCTGCTGGTGTTTCACAGGCAACAGAAAATCCTTTGGGATTCACTTTTCGGTGCCTGGGGATGTGCTTCCATCTTTGTGTCTGAGCTTCAGATAAACATATTCAGGCTCCTGCATGGAAAAATAGCTGGTTCTCTCCTGGCATTTTTCCAGGATCTGTGTATTGAAACTCTGTTCCCAGAGTCTGTTCCATATTCCCTTCTGCCGTCTGAACACCGCTGCTTCCTCTGCTCCCACAAAGCCACAAAGGCTTGGAATGCCCAGAATCGATGGGCTGTAATCAGTGTGGGCAAAGCAGAAAGTGCAGAGAGCTTACATCTTCTGTGGTCACCAGCCTGTGGTCCTGGCGTTGGGCTTCTCTTACCAAAGGAGAAACTAAGGGAGAAGGGAGCAATGGTTTTGTTACATACAGTGCACGTCTGCAGAATCCCAAGACAACTTTATTTTGGATTTCTTCATTCTAGTGCATTCCCCAGCCCCTGATGCTCAGGTGCTTTTCTAATGGTATGTTCTCTACAGCCCTTACTGTCTGTTTCTGCACTTACCAGCTCTGAGTAAATATGAGAGGGATTCCGTTGTGAAAGAAGGATCCCAGTACTCAGTCTCAAGCTGTGGATAGTGGGGTTTGTGTTTTGAGTGTCTGTGGACCACCCAGCTTCCTGAGAGCACACAGTAAGCCTCCTTCAAATCCTGTCTAGGCTCGTTTTGGCTTTGGGAGTACTTGTGTATAGTAGTTTCCTTTGTTTGTGTTTTGATGATGATGCCGATTATTATTATTCCTGTATTAGGGCTACTGAGATAAATACTTAATTCCTAATGGTTTATTTTGTACATAATCAGATATCTAAAATAGCTCTTTAAACCTTGGTGTTACTTTCTTACTACTTTTTTTCATATAAAGAAGCAGACTTTTTCAATACTTGGCAAAGTCACAGGGCAGAGGAGAGAGCTGGCTGGGTAGTGGGAAAAATACTCAAATCTTTTTTGAACAAATGCCAATGTCTATAATGCATTTTCAGTGAGTGACTCAATTGGTTCTATTAAAGGATAAAATATACTGTTCATTCAGCCTAATATAGTTTATTCTATTACCAGTCATCCGATAGACTTGAGCCTCTTTGTATTTTGCTTTCTCGCTGCTAATTGTTGAACAGGACGTTTAATTATCAGGTCCAATGATGCATGCATGAGTACAAATCAGGAGTGGTTCCCATAAATCTAATGGAGGTACATTGGTTTAAGAGCAAGGAGGATCAGGCTCACTGTGATGAGGAAGGAGTCAGGTATAAGCCAGTCAGGAGAAGACCCAATTTGATTTTATAACTGAAATGGGTCATGCCTTTGTTTGTGTGGACTTGAGCACATTTGCATTTGTCCTTCTGGGTGTGTTCAGGCTCAACCTCTAGATTTGCCTTTAATAAAATAAGATCGTGTGCTGCAAAATAGATTCTGCCTTGTCTGCAGAGAAAAGAATATTAACATGACATCGATTGACCTTGCAGTCATAATGTGCTATGTATTGACTTTACAGCTTGTTTAGGACTAAAGCAGTATATGTGAATTCTGTGGGGAAGATTAATTGCTGAGGTTAGATACCTCGTCAGCCTCGCTGACCCAAGGAGTGTCATTCTTCAGTTGAAAGAGTCTACGTGATGACCCACTGTCCATGCAACAGTTAAAATTCAACATCTTTGTCACTTTGGAAAACAACAAAATCATTGCTTTCTGTACTTGGTTACAAAAGCTTTTGTAGAACAGACTTCAAACTGCCTTTTTCCCTCTCCAGCATTCATTGAATATAAATGTAGTGTGTGTAAAAGAGAAAGCATGGAATTACAGGGAGGAGGGCTGGGCGTATTGAGTAGAGGTGCGGCAAGGGTGGGACCTTAGATGTATGTGCATAGCAGGCTCTGATGTGATATTAGATGAATGTGTATATGAGGCATAAGTGTGAGAAGAGGCAGTGAGCAACTCATATGAAGTGAACGTCATACTTAAGAAAAATACTTTATAGAATTGTAAGGAGATAGGGCAGGACATCCAGGTGAGGTGTGCGCTGAGATCTGGTAGAGCACTACGACATCTCCTTCACCTCTTCTGGTAGATTCCTACTCACTTTTCTGTTCCCTCCATCTCTGCCATCAAGAGCTGCTGACTGGGGAAGGTTACATCGTCCTTATTGCTGGAGAATATTAAGGGTACATTGGATTAAGACCTCTCAGTTGATAGTTGAGCCTGACTTGGAGCAGCAGAAAGGGACTAGCTGACCTGTCAAATGCCCTTCCAAGCCCATTTTGTCATCACAGAAGTATTGAGGAGGACAAAACCTAAGGAAGAAAAATGTACTTGAGGAAGTAGCCAACAGATCTGGGGGAGCAGAGCGCTGACTCTACTGTGTGGTGAATGGAGGTGCTGGCAAGAGCCCCTCCAGCAAAGAGCAGGAGGGGTACAGCCAGATCAGTGAGGAGCACCAGCCAACTGCAAGTTCCATGACCTCAGTGAGAAAGGGGGAAGAAGGATGTGGGTCATTAGTCAAAGCATCAAGTCAGGTCAAGGGTAGAAGAGACTTAGTTTCTCTTTATTAAAATATAAGATAAAATTAAAAAAGAAAGAAGCGGTGTATGTCTTAACAGGGGAGGAGAATATTCGGACGATGAGAATCCATCAAAGCCCTGTGAAAATGCAGCAGGATCACGGAGGAGAGTTGAAGACAGGTCACAGGCAAAAAGCAAATAGTAAAACAATCAGTATTTGACAAAAAGAGGGGAAGGAAATTTTTTTCCAGGAGAAAAAAGTAAAATCAGAGGGTAGGAGGAATGGTGGGCATACAGAATTAAAGTAATCCATGTCAGTAACTTTTAGCTGTAACATAACATGTGAGATCCTGTAGGTTGAGGTGGGTCAAGAGGGGAAACAGCCTCTGTATTTTGTGGCATGGGACATCAGATTGTCCAGGTGATATTTGCTTGTGTTTGCAAATAAAGGTGTTCATCTAGGCAGAGCTGCTGAAGCAGAGAGAGCAAAGGGGCTTCCAAAGTTTATTGGCTGTACACAAAAGCAGTGGGAAGCATAAGATGGATAAGCCAAGGGTTGCGGATAGTCCAGCAGACTTCAAAATGTTGGACAGCATAACCCAAGTGAGGGGGAATAAAGGACAGACAGACAGAGGAGAACGCTGAGAACAGATCAGTCATACTTGCTGAAAGACTGGAAGTCATGGAAAGGGTGAGGGGCAGGGTGAGATCATAAGGGCTGATGTTGAAATAAAGCATGTAACGTGTCTTAGTGTTAAAATGGGGGTTTCTAATGTTGTCATCTTCGTTCCAATTAATACAAAGTGCTTCTGGTTCTCACCATGACCTCGGTACCTCCCTAGCCCTGGTTTCCATATTATCAAAGCTCATTACTATCTCTTACAGCAGTATGGGTGGTGAGGAATTGCTGCTCTGTAGGTACAGAACCGAGACATAAAGCAAAGTAGTGTCTTGCCTGCAGTCCTGCTACGAATGGAAGTGAGAACTGAAGCCAGGTTTCATCAGTCCTCAGCTAGTCGCGTAAACGCTGTCTCATCTTCCCTTTGAACTCCTGCCTTGAGCGGGAGCCACGCTGAAGTCACAGTTTCCACAGAGAAGCAGTTTTTTGGCGTATTTTCATGGTTTGTTTAGTGATGCTAAAGAAAAAAAGAAGTCCTAAGTTACTTTTGACATTTTTATTATTGGGACAAAATGAAGCCATAAGCATTCATCTGCTGGCCGATGTAGCATGGTGCTGCAGAAGAGGCGATCCAGGACGTTTGTGAGAGTGACCTTTCTTTGATTTGCTCTGGTCTCTTTTTCAGATAAACCGTGAAAGCTGGTGTTCACTGGAGCCATGTCCTGATTCCTCCCTGCTGGAGCGCAAGAGGACACGAGAGTCTGCAGGTGAGCAGCTTGTGATCCTCCTCACCTTCGCTTTCCCTCTTTTTCTTCTTATTTTTGATATCCATGCCGCAATGGGGAAAATACATAAACTACAGAGAACGTGTAATGGGTCTGCCGTGAGTCACTGGTAGCACGTGGCTATAGCACCTGACTTGCAGTGAGCTGTGTGGTGTGTCACCTTCTTAAATAATTGCACGTCTAGAGCACTTCAGTGTTTCTTCTATTTATTGTTTTTAAAATAAACCTGCACGGTGTGGCGGGGCACACAAATGTGGTTTCTAGCTCAAAGAAAATAAAATAGAAGGACAGACATTCAGAAATTTGAACTCCTGATTCCATGTTTAAATCCAAATCAGTAGCTTGAATTTTTTTCTTGCTTTTTCTTTTCCTCTGATGTTGCCATGATTTTCCAGGCTTCAGGAAGCAGGAAGGCTGTTCAGAGCCATCGTTCCCACACCCTGCCCACCAGCAATGCCGGGCTCCCAGCCCTGCATGCTGGCTGATGCCTTGTGGCTCTTCCACTGGGACAGAAAATCTTGTCTGGGCAAGTTTCAAAGAGCAGTTGGTGTCCAAGATAAGAATAAAAGAACTTCCCTTCATTGAATTATGAATGTTCAAAACAAATAGAGTCATGTAGTTGGCCCCTGAGTAGTGACTTTGCTTGGACCTTTCATAAAGAGGACACTTCTTGCCATGTTCTCATTACGAGCAGCCCTTTCACCTGAACTCCTTTGGTTTGTCTGAGATACTAGAAAGAAAACCAAGGATTGAATCACTGACTGTCAGTGTGAAATTCAAAGCCAATATTTTCAGTTCGTAGCCTAAGAAGGGATAATGTGGATGACTGACCCAAGGGGATTATTCTAGCTAGAACTTTGAGCGCCCATCAAAGTCAAATGAAGGCTTTTTTAATTAAGAAAAAAAAGTGCATTGTTTAGGCATGAAGGGCCTTTTCAAGAGTATTTTACAAGAGAATTCATAGTATCACTAGTCTATTTCTTTCCTAATTGTGTCCCCAAATCCCTTGCCTCTTGGTGTGATGTTTTTACACTTCAGGGAAGAGTTATTGTGCTCCATTTGGCTGCAGAATGATGTGCTCTTGTTTGACTTGTCAAATCTATAATCATGTATTCATATGAATCAGTTCATTCTCTAATGTGATATCATGCTGTAGAAATACAATCTTTATTATGTAATCAGCTAGCTGTATATACAGACGTATTAATAGTTGTTCTAATACCTGTCTGTAACATGAGCACTAAGAGGCAAGGTTTTAAATTGATTCATGTGCTCTCTAGTCAGAGTGAAGCAGCAGAAAGATCTCGGGCTCTGCGTGTTTCGACCTTTCCAGAAATCATGTTGTTACTGTACATGATGTGTCTTTTTCACCTGCTGAATAATCCTGCTGAAATGGCTTGTAAGGACAGAGTTACAGACTCACAGAACAGTAGGGATTGGAAGGGACCTCGAAAGATCATTAAGTCTGATCTCCCTGCCACAGCAGGATCACCTAGATCAAGTTGCACAGGAACATATCCAGGCGGGTTTTAAACGTCTCCAGAGGAGGAGACTCCACAACCCCCCTGGGCAGCCCCTTCTAGTGCTCTGTCACCCTCACTGGGAAGAAGTTCCTTCTCGTGTTGATGTGGAACCTCCTATGCTTCAGCTTACGCCCAATGCCCCTTGTCCTGTCACTAGATGACATTGAGAAGAGCCTGGCTCCATCCTCCTGACACCCACCCTTTACGTATTGATAGACATTAATGACGTCACCTTCAGTCTCTATTTCTCCAGGCTAAACCAGCTCCCTCAGTCTTTCCTCGTAAGGGAGGTGTTCTACTCCCTTTATCATCATCATGGCTCTGTGCTGGACTCTCTCCAGCAGTTCTGTGTCCCTCTTGAACTGAGGGGCCCAGCACTGGACACAATACTCCAGATGTGGTCTTGCGAGGACAGAGTAGAGGGGGAGGAGAACCTCTCTCCTTAAATCTTAGAATGTGACTCAAAGATTGCAGCCTGTCATTTTCTGTCAATGCTCTTCAAAAGAAGTGGAGGAGTGTAGCAGGTAGGGAGCTATGGTATGGACCTAGAGGGCTCAGCCTTGTTTTGGAGGATGCTGGAAAATGGATCAAACAGAGTTGTTTGGAAATTTTCTTCCTAAGCCTTTTCCTATGTAATATTTTTGCCTTTACATTGTATGCAGAAGTGTGTTCGCATCATCACTGTGTTTTCACCTGCACCTCTACAGAGAGGAGCAGAGCAGCACAGTGGAGCTGTAAGTCCAGCACGTGCCATGAACAGAGTCAATGTGTAATGGGAGTCACTGGCCCCTGTCACTGAGGTCATGAGTAGGAGACAAGGAGCTCAATGTTGTGCAGTGTCAGTGCAAATTGAAGAAAACAAACCCGATGAGCTAACCAAGGAACAGGGAGGGTAAAGACCCCCACCACCCAACCAAAAATTAAGGAGACTGGAGAGAAAAGAGGATTTTATAATTAATTTATTATCAAGGATGAGCTGAGGTATATGGGAGGGTCTCCAGCACTCTGCTCCTTATTGCCCTTCTGCGTTGCTTAATCTCCTCTGTACTTCAGAGTCTCCTGCATAGAAGGCTTTGCTGCCTCTCATGATTTATTGTTCGAGTGAGATATCCATCCTTTGGCGCATCCGGACCATCCCTACTGATTTTCCACTGGAACGTGGCTCAAGCTTCTTTGTTTTTCAGTCTGGGTTGTGGACATGCTCTGCCGGCTGCCAGCTGGATGGCCAGCACCCTGGCTCACTCCTTACGGCTTCTCTGACTCTTCTTTGGTTCTCCCCCCTTTTTTTTTCCCCCTCCCTCTCTTCTTCTCTCCCCTCTCCTTTCTCCCCTTTGGTGATGGAAAAGCAGTTCAGATTTTCCAGGTTTACCGAAAGAATACAACAAGGAGCAGCCACCACGCCTGTACTAAGTGCTTTTCCAATTCTTCATGGTATGGAAACTCCTCTATGGATAATGGGGTTTCCAATCGGCTTTGACTCCCCCCGCTAAATAGGGGCAGCCGCACACTGTCAGTAAATTAACTTTCTGTCTGATGGTGGAGTTGCTCCCATCAGCCTGACTGCAGCTGAGGTGATTGATAGCAGCTGTCAGGCACAGGTTAAACTGGGAAAGGGAAAAAGGTGTCTTGGAGCTACGCAAACCTGCCATTGTGTAAGCTTTGTGCTGCCAAGGATAGAGTTAACCAGGTGTAATTTAAGAGTGAACCAATATTTTATTGCCCTGGCTCCTCTCCAAGGAGCAAAGCATGTTTTGGATCTGTTTAATTAGAGCAGGTTGTGAAAGAACACCTTTATTTTTTTTAAAAAACAACACATTAGTAATTAGAAGGTATCTTGAGCTGAGAGAAAAGAATGTTCAGTTATTGCCAAAAATTGTCTTTAATCCTTTCACCTGACGGCTGAACAAATGAAGTGGTCTGTGGGCACATTTTCTGCAGATCTGTGTCTGTTAAGGTTTTGAAAAAGGAAAGACTTTCTCTGTGGCTGCTGGTCACCCCAGTACAAGCAGCTGGAATCATTTGAGAAACAAGAGATGGAATGTGCTTCTGTTTCAATAGCAGGAGTTATGAAAGCTCAGACTTTTTTTTAAAAATTACTTAATGTTTGAATCTGAAATTAAAACTTGTTATCGAATCACACAATCACACAGAATCATTCTGGCTGGAAAAGACCCTTGAGATCATTAAGTCCAATCATTAATGCTACTCTGCGAAGTTCACCCTTAAACCATATCCCTCAACACCACATCTAAATGATCCTTAAACACATTCGGGGACAGCAGCTCAGCCACCTCCCTGAGCAGCCTGTTCCAGTGCCTGATCACTCTTTCTGTGAAAAAAATTTTCCTAATGTCAAAACAAGAAGCCAGACTAGTGCCTTTCAGTCAAAAGTGTAGGAAAAGGACTCAAATAATCATCCCAAAATGTATTACAAGCACCTCGGCATTTGGTAGGAATTGCTTCTTTGATTGAGAGGGAAAGCAAAATATTATCAAGTTATATTTCTACAAGTACTGAATATGAATCTAACTTTGCGACTGCTGCAGTTAATGGGAACATCCTGTTATGCTCCGTGCGGGATACGTGATGCACAGCATGTCTATCAGCACCTCAAGCTGCAAGCGCTCATCAGTGTTCAGTGCAGAATTTCTCTTTGCATAATGTCCTTTACTGATGTTTTAAAAAGGAGCTTTACACTCCTGAAAAACTGCTTTTAAAGTTTGCATGTTGGGGGAGGTAAAAACGATTTATAAAGCTGTGTTTAGTGTTGGATTTATATCCTTGAACTCGCTGAGAGTGTGCAAGTTGGATGCTGCAGAAAACACCCAATCTTAACTCTTTCTGCTTTGCTCCCATAGGATGTGAGAACTTCTTGGAGGATGGGCTGAGTAGTGTCTGTGCCTCGTCACAGGGTGTCCTTAAACAGGAGTCTGGAAGCGAGTCTGACCTCTTTACCTTGCCTGGTGATGGGATGGAAGACCTTGTCTTTGGAAAGGTAGGAAAGCCTGTTTGGGATATGGTTAAAAAAGTCCCAAGGCCTGAGTTGATGAACCCACATTGCAAGTGCAGATCATCTCTGTTTCACTGGCAAGTTAGAAACCTGGAAGTGATTATCCTGGAAAAGAACAGATAGGAAGGATCCGGTCCCTTCTTTGGATGCAGCAACATCAGGGATGTATTTACTTGCAGCAGAATTCCCAAAACTGTGCAGCCCTCAAAGTTAAAAAAGTTGAAAGTATTTTTGACTGTCCAAAAGTCAATCAGGCACCAGAGGAACTGTTGAAAAGATGGATTTTTGTGTGAGGTCATTAGGGATTGCACAGGTGATAGGAAGGACTTCTTTAACTCATGTAACAAAGAGCTTTTCTTCAGCAAACGGCGACCTCTGCACTGACACTTCAAGAATTATATTCTGTAATCCTCACAGGAACCAGTGTTTCTCTGTAAATTCAGTGTGACTGCCTGGATGGGAAGGAAATGCTCACTCTGAATACTTAAATCCAATTCCAATGAATAGTTTTGTTGCCTAGGAGACATACCTCTAGTGCCTTTTTGCGTGTGAGCAGAAGGAAAATGTTTTCATGTTTGCTTAAAATCAACAGCAGAAGTCATTCCTAACCTTAGTCATCCCTGCGCCCTTTTGTGTTCCTCGTGGCTGAGAGGGGAGAAGGAGGGAGTGGGTGAGACATGGATACAGAGTCACCCTCCTGAATAGAGTACCCTGGAGCATCGATCTTTTGCCGTCTGTATCAGAGCATCTTGAATTTATTGGACGGTGATTAGGTTTTGCTTGTTAAGACTCGTCTTCCAGGTAATTTGTATTCTTGTTGCCATATATAGAATGAAAAAGCACTTGGGAAGAAGACAGTGGTGCAAAGTCAAAGGAAATGCGAACTTTCTTTAGAGCAGTCATTCCACTGGTCTCAGCTCCCTGAAATCGCTCACTTAAGTGTAGCCCCAACTTACCTGTTGGAGGAGGTGCTGTTCCTGCTCTGAAAAACGTTTTTGGGGAAGTAGGTTTCACACTTGGTTTCAGAGAAATATGTTTAATGAAACAATATTGTGTTTGCTTAAATCAGATCGGATGATGGTGAATATTTTCCAGCAGGACGGGAAACACCACAGCCCAGGCTAAGTGATCTCATGTGCTATAAATGAACAGTAAAGTCATCCCTAATGCATGTGGTAGGGCACAGAGCTCACCAGCCTCACCCTTTCCCATCTTACTCTCAAAGAGATGTGAGACCCTGGCTTGTGAGAATACAAGGCTGTTTGGCAGAGCAGAAGGCTGTCATCAATTTTCTGGCTTAGAATGGCATCGGTTACGACAGCTGACTGCCATTTGAGCCTGATTTAATGCTTGTATAGGGATGTGTGGGAGAAGAGTGCTGTGAAAACACAGTAAATTTTATATTGTGCAGAGTTTTATCTCTTTCCCTTTCTTGTGTGGACAGGTTTCTTACCCAAATATGAGAAAGAGAAAATTTAATAAGAAAAGGTAGCGCAGAGTAGTAAGGATGCTGGAGAGGAGGTGGCGAAAGCAGACCTTCAGCTGCCAGTGGAGAGTGGGCAGAGAGTGGAAATTGTGTTCTTTGTAGAAAGGGAATTTCTTAATTTGGCAGCCTTTGCATTGTTCTCATTATGTGGTGGATTACAGGCTTTGTCTACAAATGGGTTCAAAAGGTTCCTGAGTTGAGTTTAGGAAGTTATTCAAAGCTAATCTCAACCTCAGTCGCTTATTTTGTCTCTGCTTTGCTGACTGAAGCGATTCCCTGTCTCCTTTCTCAGAATTTATCTGAGCACCTTTTTTAGAGTTGAAGTTATTTCTAGAAGGACCAAACTCACTAGCTCAATGTTGTGACCTCATTCCCTAATTCAGTCTTTCTTGTTTTTAGACTACTCAGCGCAGATCCTAGAAATGCAAGTTATAAATAATTTTCATAAGCACTAAAATAAGTGCTGGATGTGATACTTATTCTGAAAAATATTTTAAGATCTTGTCCTGGGTTTGTCTTGGTTGCAAGTGGTTAGTTTTAAGCTTATTAAATAGAACAATTTCGATTGTGAGTAGAGAAGAGAGAGAACATGTTTGTGAACAAAAAGAGGATCTCAAACCTTTCAGTGTCATGATTACTAGTTATTACTAGTTCTGTTCTTTTTTTCCCCTTTGTACGGAGCACGAGTTGAACTTTTGTCTGAATTGATTTTTTTAATGTATAAGTCATTTGTCCTCTGTTCTCCTTAACTGCTTCGTAGAAGAAATCAATTCATAACACTTTTAGGAAGAACAAACCATTTTCTGTTCAGGGTCTTTGGGCTGCTTCCATAGACCTCACTTGGAATTTATAGATTTTAAACCCTGGTTCTGGCCTGGGACCAAGGTCAGAAAATCTGCAGGGTTCTGGTCTGTGTGGGGCAGAAAATCTGCAGGTATCATAAACTGTCCCTGGTGCCCAGTGCATCCTTTCCTTACTGTCTCCTTTTTTTCTGTCCTATACTGAGCAGTGTAATGTGAGCTGCCAGGTTCAGAGAGCTTTAGCACTAAAACCTGACTTGCTTTTTCAGACTTGAGAGGCTGTCACTGAAATTCAGAAAGCACTTCCAACTCAAGGTCTGGAGCTTCAGCAAAATGCTTAATTTTTTTGCGTCAGCGCTTCATTCCCGTGTCCTCGTCATCCTTGTCTGTCTCAGACGGCCATCTGGGCAGGCTTTGCAACACCCTCCTTCTTGAATGATTAATGGTGCATAAGGTCATTTCTCACAATCATCTGGCAGCATCCTGGGGCATAGCCCATACGCTTTGCTCATCTTAACTTTTAACCTGCCACTGAAATTCAGCGTTACTGGCAAGTTTTTTAATGTGACTCCTGGGAAATGATTCAGGCGAAAGGCCCCTGGGAAGTCAGGAACCCGCAGATCATTTTCAAAGGAAAGGGTTGGTTGCAACTCGACCCCTTGAATTTTGTTTCGTTTTGCCTTTGCTTTGATTTGCTCAAGGAAACACTCGAATACGTAAATATTTTGCATTTATTTTTTCAGAATCATTCTTTCCCTTTAAAGAAAAACAAACACGGAAAACCCCAACAATCTTGGAAAAAACAAACCCAAAATCAAACCCACAGGAATAAACGTTTGAAGAGAGGCTTTCAACAGGCTTTCAGCCCCTCTACTCCAAATCATAAAAAATTATGATAAATAGTTAATGGGAGGCCACTATAACCATAGGCAAATCCAAAGGAAAATTGGCTCTGCTATGTTACGTATCAAGCCAACCAAAGATGTTTACTCATAGTATGATGGTTTGTCAAATAAACTTCAGGGTGCCAGGGGTTTGGGGTTTTTTTTAATCTTTTCTCATTTTTTTTGAAAGTACCGTAACAGCTTTAACATCTTTGTCAAAGGGAAGGTCAGAGGACAGAGTAGGTTTGTGTCTCAGAGCTTTGCATGTTGTCGTCACGAAAATGATTGAGGAACATTTTAATTCCACTCATCAAGACCCCCTACAAAAGGAGGGATTTAGTCGAAGTTATACCCCCCACCAGCCTAGTGACTTGTCTTATCCCTATTCATGAAGAAGCGCATAACATTAATTCTCTGGAAACTCACTTTTTATGCTTTATCTCTTTTTTTGTTTTTGTACTGGCTTCTCACCAAAGCCTCATTCTTAGAGCAGAGGAAATGCCCATTAGCTGCAAAAGCTCTTTCCAGTCATGAGTGTTGTGGTCCTAGTTAAGGGTTGGTTTCACTGGGGTGGAGCCTGAGAGCTGGAGGTGCAGCACAGCAAACCTAACCTGAGTAAAAGTAATATTTGTTTAACATTTCATTTTTTGTCTAAGAAAAGAACACATTAGAGAACCATTTCTGGTTTGCAAACAGGGTATTTTCTTACTCAAATAGGATTAGAGAGCGGTGCATATTCACTGGCTCTTGGCCAGAGAGCTAGCTATTTGCAGAGATGACTACAATATAGATGTTTCTTAGATGTGTCAGCCACACGTAGCATGTTGCAGGCAGAGTCCTGGTCTTTCATATTAACTGTTTTACTTTGTTTAAAAAAATAAAAGTCATTCAAATGAAGAGACAGTATTTTTAGGGGAGTAGGCAGTGGCCACAAGTTCAAGGAAATTGCGTATTGCTTTCTGTAGTAAACTCTGATGCTCAAGGTAAAAGTTAAAATGGACCAACTGTATTTTACAGTTTTCGAGTGTCTCTTTGAACGGCAATTTACAGGTGAAACCCTAAATCTTCCCAGCTAGGCAAGTGGGTTTTGTTCTCATTTTCAGCTGAAGCAGTATTCTCATCTGGGAAATAAACACTCCTCCCTTTACTCTAATTCTCCCCTATGTAATTTGATGTTATACACCATTGTTGCTGGATTTCCATCCAAATTTAATGTTTCCAAGCTGTCCCATCCTTCCACTGTTCAGCTGGTGAGTAGTTTTCTTCTCCTGCTGTGCTGCCCTAATGTCTAACAGTATTTTCCTGCGTCTCAGAAAAGCGTAGCAGGCTGTTTCCTCTGCTGAAGGAGCATTTTCCACATAATAACTACTTAATTTGCCTGGATTTAAGCAGTTCAGTGAGCTCTCATCATGTCTTACGAATAGGAAATTATCTTCAGTAATGTCAAACGTCATCAAAAACTTTACCGGGTACCCCTTTCTCTGGTGTTTTAACCTACCCTTCCTATTTGAAATCTGTGTCAGCTCTGGTGCTTTACACGTTTACTGTTACTTACACAAATTCACTGTTAATGCAAACATTCCTTATGATTAAATGGATGCTTTTGGAGGGGGGGGATATATTTCAGTGTGTTTCAAAGTTGTATTGTACTCTCTCAAACTTGAGAAACAGTGTTTTACCTTTAAATAGGGATGAATTTGTTTAGAATACTTTTTGCACGTCTCGGTTTCTTCTTACTCAGTTTAACGAGAAGCTTTTGGCTTATAATGTGTGTCTGTTGGAAGAAAACACTGAAAAGCAAAAGTGTCTGGAGCGTTTAATTAACACTGCTGAGCTTGAACCAAGTCAGGGCTGCGTGATCTAAGGTGAGGACTGCCATGGGGCAGCACCGCTCCTGTCCGTCTTGCCCTGTATGGGGTTTGATGCCCATCTCTCCCTTCCGAGAACCGGATTTTGTAGCCCATTGTCTTCTGTCAAATGAGAGCTGACAGCCTGCAGCTCCTTAAGCGCTCGGCTTCTGCTGAGACTCACCGAGCCTGCTATTTGAAGACAATTAACCGCTGTGGCTTTGCTGAATAGTCTATTATATATGGTCTGACAGATCATTCTGCCTATTATTATTTTAAATGATAGAGCGCAGGGCTCCGCAGGAGAATAAATTGAAACTTCCCACGTCAGTCCCTTGGGGCAAACACCATTTCAGACTGAAGGTGATGTCAGAGTGATGTTTGTGTGTTTTTGTGCTGGCCGTGGGTAACACAGAATACGCGCAGGCTCTTCTTGGACTGTATGGTCAGCATCTGGGCTTTGGCCAACGAGAACCAGTTTGGCTTCCACTCGCTGCTTTTGGAGCAAACTAAACCAAAAAATTGCAGTACGACTCGAGACCTGTAATAGAGGGCAGCTGGTGCTGTGGGATGATGTTTTTCAATTACAGTTGGATTTGAAAAATGTTGCAAACCCTGGCATTAACTTTCTTAATGGAAATAGTGGGGGACAGGGATTTAAGCTTTTATTTTTCTCTCTGTTTTGTACCAGTGAATAATTGTCCTTTTAATGCTCCTTGATGCAGTGGAACAGTATGTTGCCCTTGAACTCTTATGGTGAGAGAAACAAACAAATCCCAGGTCCCACAGGAGAGGCTGGGTTTTGTCTTCAGGAGTCATGATGACCCAATTCCCGTTTAGTTGCTCTCCTTAAATGTTTGGTGGTTTTGTGGCACCTTGACTGATAACAGGTTTAGCCAGAAGTGGTAAGAGGAGCAGGATTTGCTGTACAGGATGAAATGTGGGATTGGAGAGAGGAAGGCAGGCAGAGGATCTGAGATGAAAGCCAAGGGTTAAAGCAACCAGGGAATTGTGGGTTGGGACAGATTGCTCTGCAGAGCGTTTCGACCTCTTCTGAGGTGAAAGAGCAGAAAGTTTCACTTCTGTCATGGGTAATGCGCCTCATGCTATCAACTAGTAAATCTCTCAGCTTTTGTGAAATTTATGTGAAAAAGTACTTGCATTTATTCAAAATGCTGGATTTATTCCCTTCATTTGAAGTGTTCGAGGTCAGGTTGGATGGGTTTACTGATGTCCCTGCCCATGGCAGGGGAGTTAGGCTAGATGACCTCCCTTTCAAAGGTGCCTGTGATTCTCTTTTAATATATTTTTAATTTTTCTTATCCACAGCAGCCTGAAGAGGAGCAGTCTGCATGTGATGTCACGAGCTCCAGTTCCTCTGCAGATGACACCATGTCCCTGGAGAGGAACTCATCCCTGGGCAGCGACACATCCCTTCCCTTCCCACCAACAGTGAACTTCAGCCAGCCCAAGGACAGGCACAGCCTGGATGGCAGCTGCACCAACATGGTAGCTACAGAGGGAGGAGAGAAGGAAGAGGAGCTGGACAGTATCACAGATGTGCCCACTCATTCCTCTGTCTTGCGAAACTCCATGCGGCCACTGTCACCCTTCCGTCGACACAGCTGGGGACCAGGGAAGAATGCCACCAACGAAGCAGAAATAAATCAGAGGAGGTGAGTGAAGAGCTGTTTTGATTTACTTTGCACCCATTTGTGCATATTTATCTAAGCTTTTGACTCAGCATGATAAAACAGAAAAAGGAGGATGTCCCTTCTGGTTATTTCTCTTTCACTCAAAGGGGTGAAAACAATCCCCTGAAGTATGTTTGTTTTTATAAAATAACTTTCAGGATTAAAGTACTTAATAGCTACAGTTTGCTTGAGCTTTCCAGAGCAAATGGAATTACCTTGGGACAGGTCTTCCTTTTGAACAGTCACCACCCCTTTCTGCACAAAAGACTTTGTTAAAGGAATTATCAGTGTGTTAAATCTCATTGACCACAAAAGAAACACAACCATTATTGTTCTGACTGTATTAAGAGATAGCACAGGCACCAGCATTGTGAAAAACTATGTGGAGGCTTCTCATAGTGATGAGACGGGGTGTCCCTATTTCATGGAACTGTTTCCAGATGATTCAAAAGGGAAGTTTTCCAATATGTCTTTCAGAAGATACGAGAGAGAGGTCTAACAGCCACACAAGTGGCTGGTGCCAAGTGATTCTGGGAGGAAATGTCATGCCCATATCTGAGGAAAAAGGAGGGGAGAGAGGATGTGGCACTCTGACCCTGCTAAAACAATTGACTGTTCCATTCTTGCTCTGAAAGCCTTTAAAACTGGCCAGACCTCCACTGGTTTCAGAACACGCAGGGTTTGACCCCAAGCATCTAGCAGCCCACGTGCTGAAAGGTGCAGAGTGCAGTGGAAATCTTACGCCCACTACTTTACTGATGTGCATCTTCCGTTATGTATCCTCCCATCCCTCCGGTGTGAACCTGCAGCTTCAGTGCTGTTCTCCGTGCTGCCCACTGCCGTCTTTACAGCTACGGATCTGCTTGTGAGATAAATGGAACTGTTGCGTTTGGAGATGCCATTAAATTAAAAGTGGACACTCATTTGGAAAGTTATTACTGACCCATTTGATTAATCCAGTGAGAGGCAGCAGCCTCCCACTGGACAGGTATAAGGCTCTATTTCTTTGGAATCCTAGGTGTTGCTAAAGTAACAGTATTATAGCCCCTTCAGATTGCAAAGCCAATGTTGAAGAACATTCAGGAATGTAGCAACATAGGGTGAAAGTTGATAGCATAATTATTATAATTATTACGGTTATCATTGCTGCTGCTGCTGTTGTTGACAACTGCCACCTTTTTTTGGCCTCATTTCTGGTCCTCAGGTACTATTTAAATAAATTAAGTAGTCCCCATGTTTTTAAAGCTACGCTATAAGCTACATCATAAGATACCCACATAGGTTTGTCACAGAACAAGTCCATAAGCTCATAAACTCATTTAAAGATCTACTTTTAAGTGTAGGACCTGTATGTAAGGATACCTGAGGGTAATAAACTGCGTAGCTGGCAGTTGCTGCTAACACTGAACAGATGAGGTTAAATTCTTCAGAGTTCGGAGGCTGCTTCTGATATGGGAAAATACATTGTAAATGTAAGAAGAGTTGAGGTAAATGAATGCTAATGATTCTCATATGTTCTTAAATGCAGCTGAGGCTACGTAAGGATAACTGTCACATACGTTAATTAAAAAAGAAAAGCCGGGTGGCTCGCTGCTGCTAATTTGGTTCCAGTTTGGTTTTATGTTTCTGTTACAAAGGAATTCAGATTATTTGTCGTTGAGGTTTTTTTGGGATTCTTTTTCCCTTTGTTCTTTTCATACGTGGCTGTTGTGATGTTGAGATTCTGGTTGCTTAGTGAGCAACAACAAATACTGGGGAAGCGAAGCCCAAACAAGTGACTTTCATACAAATCAGTTATATTCGGGTGTCTGCTCATTCATGTATTTCACATGCAGTAGATAGTTTCCCGTTTAAAGGGGAAAAACTCTTATCGTAACTTGACTTTTGCAAACCTTTGAAGTACCACAAAGTGCAAGCCTTGGTTGAGGTTTGTCCTGCTGGTAGGCAGGACCTGTGCTGCTCCTACAACCTGCCAGCCCTTGCCCAGCCTCCCCGTCCTCTTCTGGGCACCCATGGCACTTCTCTTAACTAGAGTTGCAGGTACAGAACCCAAAGAGCCTGCAGAAAAAGTCTGCTGTAGGATTTTGTCTTTTCCAGTGTTCTATGTCTTCTGTTTGTATGCGGGCCAAGCATAAAACTTTGCTCACAGAAAAGATAAGGAAAAATGTAATTGCCTTAATTAAAATGTGAAAACATGCTCAGTTCCCCTCCACTTCCCCTCCCTCCTCAAAAGCACTTCAGGGATAATCCTCGTGTCTACATTTTGCTGTTAAAAATACAAAGAAACCTAACAGGGCTGCCACAAAGGGATGTTCATCCTTCAGTTAATTCCTGACATTCATAGCAGATTTGTGATGCCTGTCTTTCAACAGTAATGCAGTGCTTTTAGCATTTGGGTCCAAGGAAAGAAACACCGGCGTTTTTCACTGATGGATTAAGCACCGCAAAACTGGAGCTGGCATTCATCACAGTTGCTAACAGCTTCTGTCAAATACTTTGTCCTTACCTAAACTTTAAACTGACCTGGCTTTACTGACCAACTTGCAACGTGGTCAGTACCTGTAAAACCTTCTTTCTGTACAAAAAACCACCCTCAACCAAACCCCATGTTTATTTGTAAGAGAGGGAAGAGGAAAAGAGAAACTGATTACTTCCTCTAGTATTTATTTTTATGTTTTCGCTGCACTTCAGTCCCCTTGTTGTTCGTGTGTTAGAGATGTTCCTTCTGCTGCCGTTTGTTCATTTTGTTCCATTCAAGCCGCTGACCATTCTCCATGATTCATTTTCAGTTCATTGCGAGTTCTGGGGGATGGTATAAAGAAGCCTCCCATTCATAGGAGAAGGTACAAAGCCAACTAATGTGACTAACTGTTTTGCGTTTGAATGTCTACTAACTCCATACTGTCACACCTCTAGTAGGAAGCGTTGGCGTTAGAGCTGTGCATCCCGCTTGGCTGCTTTCCCTCTCCAGTCTGACCCAGAGCAGGTTTTCTGACCCGCAAAGCACATACTCAAACCATTTTCTCCAGAACAATACATTAATAACTTAGAGAAACCTCAGATATTATTTTGCTGGCCTTTGCCATGTGTGAGGTTTGGAGTTGTGTTAAAATACCTGCAAGTGTGTGTGTAATTTGGATTCAGAGCACATCAGAGACCCCTTCCAAGACTCACAAGAGGGGCACCTGGGGAGGGGATGCATCAGACACGATCTCAGAGTTGGAGAATACTCTGCAGATCTGCAGCTGGTTGAATTAGATGGCTTTAATGTTGCTCTTTTGCTGCTATGTTTATAACAATCTTCCAAAAAAACAGAGAATCAGGTGTCTTCTTTCCTTTCTTTCTTTCTGTATGTGGTTTTCTTCTGTATAGCAAACCTTCAGCTCCTCACCTGTCATGCAGATAGGTATTTTCACTAACATGTTGTCTGTTAACATACAGGACGCTCAGCAGACAGTGTGTAAAAAAAGTTAAATTTAATCTCTCTTGTTCAGTGGTTCAAACTCTTCTCATCTCCCACAGCCCCTCCTTCTCCTCTGGCAGGCTAACTCATGATTTTGCTTCCCGTGAAGTTGAAGTGGCCACATATGTGTGTAAACAAATGACCGTATCTCCACATGTGGAAAAACCATTATCATGATGCTGTTAGGGGGGAAAAAAAATCACTGTACCTTACGTGTGTCAGTGTAAACGAAGCTCTGTGAGCAGTGCTGTACAGCTCAAGAGAGGGCTCTTAAAAAAGAATTCTCATAGAAGGGCTCAAGAAAGAAAATGACTTCTCTGAAACTACTTCATTTGCATCACTCTGGAGGACAAAGTGCAGTGCTTGTCTTCTCAGCTCATGCAAATGAGCATCTTTTTACCAGTTGGCTATTGAGGCTCCTCTGTAGGAGCTGTGATCATATTTGGTCATCCTAAATCATGCAGCTTATGTGTAGAATAAAGAAAATGTCTCAAACAGGCAAATTAAGATACCCAGTCATATCTGAAACGTGTGGTCGTTCTTCCACAAGTGTTCTCTCTTTTTCTGGCCTCCCAACCATTTTGGTATCATCCTCTCTAATCCCAGTTGCAGAGCAACAGCCTGAAACTAATTCCAGCAGTTTATGCTTTCCCACAAAGCTGATGTATATTATAGCTCACCCCCCTCCCCAAATCCTCTTCTGTGAAGGGGTTTTGCATGCTCTGCGTTGATCTTGTTTGGTTTTTATGGTGTTGCCAACAGATTGTGGGTGGCTCCCCAGCAGGATTGTAATTGTGTAAGACTGCTTTCCACTGCCCTTGCCAAAAGGCCTTTTTTTCTTCTCTGAGACCTTCCACCACTTCCAGGATTCCTCCAGCATAGATGCATGGCTCCTGTCCTTCCCTCCCACCACTCTTCTGCTTCCCTTCCCTGCATTTTTTGCATTCAGGATTGTCACTGTAGCATAGCAGTGGTCAGGAATCGAGGCATCTTTTAAAGCATCACTTCATTTCATTAACTAGCAAAATCCTCTTTCCTTCAGAAGTGTCCACTAAGATTTACTGACTTGAGCAAACACCCTACACAAGCATAGCTCCAAGAGTCCACCAAGCCCCAGGTCTTGGGGCCACAAGCAGATGGCTGGGGGAAGTAAGGATAGGGGAGGCTTGTCTGATACCTTCCTTACCTTCCTTGGGATACTTCCTTCTCCGTCCAGTTTCCACTGGGCAGGTTTTACTGACCTGCTGGGACATTGAACCCAAGGCTGAAAGAACAGACTGAGATAAGAGATGGATTTACTGTTGCCAGAGCTTGGCTCTTTTATGATCTCAAGCATGTATTTAGTCCTCCCCATCCCTCACTAGTACTTACTTCTGCCACCATGGTTTACTTGAATGATGGTGATGAAGTACTTGAAATTATTGGAATGATCTTTCTGCAGAATGCTTATGGTACTGTGCTGAGAGCTGGTGAAGCTCACCTGGGGCGCAAAGCACAGGTACTTCAGGTACGGTTATTGTCCTTATTAAAACAGGTAGCGACTTTCTAACTCCACCACTGAACACCAGCCATCAAACCCCTCCGGAATGTTTTGAGCATTGTACTGTATGTGGAAACTATGGACTTGGCATGACATGATGCAGTCAGTGGCTTTAAACCTTCCTCTGTGTTCTCTGAGGCTTTTGGCACTCACAGATCCTGGCCCAGGGATGCTTGTATTTCTTTTGCCTGTTTTGGAGGCTCCTGGCCTGGAGCAAAGTGTGCTCTGGCTGTGTCCTTTCATTGTGTGGATTGCAGGCCAGGGGCTAGTAGCAGGGCTTTGCAAGGCTGCGCTGGCAGATCTGTGCGGAGCAAAACTCTCCTTTCAGACACAACAAGCTTCCTGTACAGTTTTTCCAGGATTTAGGGATCCTTTATCTGTCATAGCTGATGAGAAGATTGATCAGTCTGTGTCTGCAAAGCTTGCAATTGAGCCATGAGCTGACAGAGAGAAATAACGAAGGCGGTGTTTGAAATAACAGCTGAACTACTTACATTCTGCGTTTGCATTTCGTACATCTTTTATGATACAGCTTGGGACTCTTTTGGGGTATGGGAGCTGGAGGTTTTCTGGTCAAAGTACTGTTTGAAGGATTCTTGATTAAATCCCAAGTTAGTCATAAGACAAGCTTGGGAGTTTTTCATCCTTCCTCTTTCACTGGTTTGCTGTGCAGCGTTTAAGAATGTCACTTTCTCCTTATTTTTCCAAAGTGTAGCCTGAGGTTATTAATATTTGTGTGGAGGGGACTTAAATGATTAAAAAGCTGTGAGGGATTCTGTCTCTTGTTTGGAAATCAGAGGTACCACAAAAACCCTAATCATTACTAACACGATGCTGTGTGGTTACTTATGTAAAATTGGCTTTGGTGTGTTTCACCCTTGTTCTGCCCTAAGGCTTCTCTCCCTGCAAGGAGCAGTTTCCCCAGTACCTTCTGTGCTCACTGATGGGATGGGCTTGGGGGAAGCATGAGCTGTCTTGCTAGGGTCAGTGGTACCTAGGTCACTGGGGCCACTCGGATATGATCTAGCAGCCAGAAATACCTAGTAGCTACCACATTATTGCCTAATTTGTTGGGTTGTGTTTTTTGAGATATGCAAGAGCGAGAGCCTTTAACATCCCCCTGTTCCATAACAATCCAATAACCACAGCCCTTTTCCTTTCTGTGCCTCTTTTGATGTTCCTAGTTTGAGCTGGTGTCCCTCTGGTGTACAGTTCATTGCCACGGGTCCTGACTTTACTTGTAGAAGGTACGGTATAAATAAATGTGCAGCAGCAGCAAAGGAGCACTGCAAATGCCGTGTCGTCAGCTTTGCGTGCGTCGCCTTTCCCGCTGCTGCTCTAGCTGAAGCGTGCACGTGTTTGTTTGCTTCGTCTGCTTTTCCAGCAGTTAGCTTGGGAATGGGTCTTCTGAACTGGGATGCAGGTGAAGGTGGTGGCTGCTTTTTATTGGCCTTCAGCATTGAAGAATCTGCACTGTTGGTCTGAGCTGCTCTATTCCTTGATGATTTTAAGGTGTTTTTTTTCTACAACAATGATTGTAATGATAATTGTGACAGCCAGAGAATCAAAACAATGTGATCTGTGTGATTCAGCGCTGCTTTGTTCTGAATGGCTCATAAAGGATTTAAGTTCACGTGGAATTGCTCTTTATAAATTAAACTCTTATTCCTAAGACTAGATGTAGAGGAAGATGTTAATCTGTCCTTCCTGTTACAGACTTAATTATGTTTGGTTTGTATACCCCACCCAAAAAATTACAGACCAGTATCACCCACTGATAATAGTTTGGGCTAATATTTGCAGTTTTGAGCTGTTTGTGTCCAAACAAGATGCGTATTTTTCTGTACTCTCTAACATTATTGGTATCAACTTGCAATACAAGAAAGAACCTGTTATTCTGCCTTAAATAATCCATAGAATTGAGCCTGATTTATCTCTGCAGGTGTTTTAGAATAAACTTGTTAACGCCTGCATTTGATAGATACTGTTGAGTCAAAATCTTCCTAAAGCAGATTAAATGTAAATTCCTCAACCAGGCTTCTTCCTCATTAATTGCCATGAAAAGGGGCTTTCAAAATGTACTAAATCATCTTATTGAAGGTTTCTTGCAATTTTTCCTTTGAAGATGTGTCTTTATCAGCCGTTTGATGCTTCTAAAGGAATGCAGAACATTAATCATCACCGTGCAAGTCTACCTGAATTTGAAGCTCCTCTGGTTGATTAAATCTATCCAGTCTGTAGTGTGGTTTTCTTTTGATTTGTTTATATGTCAGCTTGTTGGCCACTCAGATGTCATGGTTAGCTTCAAGCTGGATTCTGTAGCCAGGATAGGCCATGCTTCAAACCATCAGGACTCAGAGCATCAGCTGTGGGAGTTGTGCCAGTGTACTGGGAGGTGATTCTGTAAAGCTCACACATTCACCCAAACTGGCGCTGCAGTGGGTTTATCGATGTTTGGGCATGAGAAACAGGAGGATCAAAACCCGAATATTAAGACAAATACGAATTTTTAAAATTGAAATTTAAAAGAAACATTTTAAAAAGGAAGGGAAGAAAATAAACCAGCTTTGGCAGAAAGTATGACATTATCAGTGCCAAAGTGAAATAGATTACGAGGATGTGTCTGCAGAGATGAACATTACAGGCAGTCCAGAGCTGGTTTCGTGGCTGCTGGGAGGGCTGCTGGTCCAACACAGGCAGCACCATGCTATGCAAACTGGTTTAATTTGAGTGGCTTTGTTCCAGGGGAGAACCTAGTAAAAGTCTAGCAAGGAGAATATGTGGAAATACCAAATCTTTACGAGTGGCATTCCTAGATTTTCCTATGCACCACGCAAGAAGAACAAAAAAAGAGTAGGAAAGGCTTGGTGGTTGTTCAAGCAACTACTGTGTCTCATTAGAGGCACAAAGACGCTGTTTCTTCCGAAGAAAAAAGAAACCCCTCTACTGCTGTCTGCACTTGGCTGTTGAGAAGTAACATGCTGACGAATAACATCAGCATTTTCCTGCGTGGTTCATTTGGTGACTGCCTTGTGTCTTGCATCTGAAGATGCTATGTACTAAAAGACGCTGGTTCCTAAGATGATGTCAGCAACTAACTCCCATGGTTTCTCTTCAGTTACAGCCTTGAAGGCCTTGCTGGAGACTCTGGTGAGAACAAGAAGCCCTCTGCAAACTTGGAGGCTTCTTCTCTAAGTACCAAAGACCTCAGACGGAGTCCAATTGCCAGCAGTCAGTGTGGGTCCCTGGTCTTGCTCACTGAAGAACTTGAGCAAGGGGAAATCAGAGACTATGATCACCAGGTAAAGCTGTCCAATGATTGTTAGATGTCTAGGAAATGCTACATCAATGTTTTGGAAGTAACCTTCCCAAGGGACAGTTGTACTTTGAAGGCTTCTACCATATCTATATATAATTAAATATATAGATATGTCTTTTTTATATATCATGACATATATTATATATATTATTATTAACACAGAGTAATTTCTACTTTGTTAAGTTTGCTACTTGGCTCTTGGGGGCAACATCATTGATAGGTGAAGTCTTAGGATGTGAACAAGAACTTTCTTGGTTTTCTTCTACTGATTTGCCAGAGTAGTGATAATCATGGAATAGTTATTAACTTTACAGAATGGATATAGTGACACAGTCCATCATAGCTGTAGCAGAGCTCCTGCAATTCATGCTTATGCTACCTTTTGCAGTCCTGAAATGCACACAGGTACCTATTTGTAATTTCTCTGTTGAAGATCTCAGGTTTATTTTCATATTGTGGGAGGAAAAGGATTTGTTTCTTTCACAGGCAGAATGGAAGTCAAAAGGCCCATTATTATAAGCACCCGTTAAACAAATTTTTAATTGCATGTTAAGCAAATCTACACTGATCTCTCTTGAGCGGAAGTCTGTGATAGCTGTTGAGGACAGATGGGCCAGAATATTATGAGACTCTCCACTTATTTTTATTAAAGAAGCAATTATAGTCTTAAATACTATAAATACCCTGGATTTCTGAGTTTGAAGTTTAAGCCATAGTATTTTCTGGGTTCTTGCCAGAATCATTAGCCAGATCTTGCCAGAATCTGTTTACCTCACAGAGTCATTACTATACATGAAGATGGTAAGTGAGTCTTACAAGATCTATCATGTAGAGCTATTATGTCAAGACTCTCAAGTCTTGTTTTTCAGTGGGGAGCGCACTGCTAAGCATTACATTTTTTAATGTGTTGAACCACAGTCTAGTTATGCTGAGGAGTTGGAATCACAGCAGCAATTTCAGTGTCCATCAGACAGTTAATAACCTCCATCTTGTAGGATCTTGCAAGAAAATCAAGCAGCCAGAGTCTGTCTTTGTTGAATAATTAGTTGTTTACACTTAAAAGACAAAACATTTCACCTGTGCAACACTGACTACATTTTTTGTGGTCCTGTTCTTACCTTGTACTCTTGCTTTATTAACGTATGCTGAGATTGTGTGAATTTTCTGCTGTTTGAAAGTGAGCATTTCAGTAAGCTGAACACTGAACTGTGATCTGAAGTTGGGGTAGTGCTGTCATTCTTTACATATTTGCTCACTGTAGTTTTTTTCTGTTCTGCAGATGCATCAAACGTCACAGCAGCAAGGATTTAATTTCTGTTCTTCTGCTATCTCATCTCCACTGACCAAATCCATGTCTCTGATGTCAATTAGTAAACCAGTGCTGGACAGTGAGTAACACAGCTTTTCTTTACTCATTTTGTCATCTGTAGTATTTAGTGTATCCTGCTGCCCTCCTGAAGCACAATTTGCTAGTACCTGCTCTTGCTTCACTGCTGCATGGAATTGCAGGTGGAAAGGCAGAACTCATTCAGTTTAGATCCATGTTTTGCATCTTCCTTCATATTTCCAGTTCTAATGAGTTTGATTCGGTTTTATTTATCTTTTTTTTTTTTTAATTAGACTACTGGTACAAAAGCTGTAATGTAGTGGGATTGTTACTTAAAAAAAACAAGTTCGAATTCTGCGTCCTTCCAGAATGTCTTCCTTTAATGTCACGTAATGTCCACTTGAGATCTTATTTTCCTACTTCTAGATTTGTTAGAAGTTGATATATGGAAACCTGAGAGCTCATATAACGGTCTCCCTGGGGGATTTTGTTGCTGTTTGTTTTGAGTTAAATGTTTTGGGGCGGCTGGGTGTAATTTATTGAATCTCATTCCTGAGGAAAATTATGAAAGATGATTAGGTGAAATTTTTCAGTTTAGCTTCACTGAAGCGATAGCAAGCACTTAATTTTGCAGCTTCACTGAATTGACTCTTTCAGTTGGAGAAGTCAATTCAGAAGGCTGCAGCTGGATGTGCTTAGGAAGAGCCATGTTACACATGTTTTCATTTTACTAATTGCTAGCCAGAAACCATATTGACATTGTAGATCACATCTTGTCAAGCAGTGATGGTCTCTCATCTTTTCATCTTTCCTTGCAAAGCTGAACAAAGGAAAGGCGTTATTAAGAAAGGGGTTTTATTTGTTTAGGACATTTGCTGGAGGAAGCTGACACAGACTGTACTCTGTAGGTGACAGTTTTCAAATCCTTTGCCATGGTACTTCCATGATTAATAAGCATGTAGCCTAACAGATGTGTCCCCCAGCAACAGTAAACAAAACACAGCAGATCTGTGCAGTCGTGCACCCCTTTCCCTCCTTGGGCTGCAGACCTTCATTATATGTTCTTGAAGCAGCCAGTTTATTGTCACTGCACCCAGTTGCTGACCAGACACCACAAATAACCCCACTAGTTCCTAAAAACGTGTAGTGGACAGCTGAGAGTGCCTGTCCGGCTGAGACTCCTCTGCCTTGAGACTTTTCCTCAGACCCACAGCAGGAGTTCATGACAGGATTTGTGCTCCCATCTTGGATTTGGACAACTTGCTGCCTTTTTGTTCTTCTCCATCCTACAACCCATGTTAAAAATGCGCTTGAGGCCTGAGCTGGTAGGAGATGGGTTTGATTATCCCATTGTCTTCCAGAGTTGGCCTAGCCATGACGGTCTCATTGAGAGAGAAGGTAAATGGAAGATCATGGAATCACAGAACATTAGGGGTTGGGAGAGACCTTGAAAGATCATCTAGTCTAATCCTGCCACAGCAGGACCACCTAGACCAAGTCACACAGGAACATATCCAGGCAGATTTTAAACGTCTCCAGAGAAGGAGATTCCACAACCCCTCTGGGCAGCCCCTTCCAGTGCTCTGTCACCCTCACTGGGAAGAAGTTCCTTTTCACATTGATGTGGAACCTCTTATGTTCCAGCCTACATCCATTGCCCCTTGTCCTATCATTAGACGACACTGAGCAGAGCCAGGCTCCATCCTCCTGACACCCACTTTTCCCATATTTATAAACAATAATGGGGTCACCCCTCAGTTCCCTTTTTCCAAGCTAAAGAGATCCAGCTCCCTCAGCCTTTCCTCATAAGGGAAGTGATCTACTCCCTTCATCATCTTTGTGGCTCTGCACTGGACTCTCTCCAACAGTTCTGTATCCTCCTTGAGCTGAGGGGTCCAGAACTGGACACAGTATTCCAGATGTGGTTTCACCAGGACAGTGTAGAGGGGGATAAGAACCTCTCTCGATCTGCTAACCATCCCCCTTCTGATCCACCCCAGGATGCTGTTGGCCTTCTTGGCCACAAGGGCCCATTGCTGGCTCATGGTCAACCTGCTGGCCACCAGGATCCCCAGGTCCCTTTCTCCTACACTGCTCTCCAAATATATCTAATTATTAAAAAAGATATTGAACTGAAATGTAATTGCATCAAAAACCTCCAAGTAGGACAAAAATCACACAGCAGAAGTGTGATAAATTAACTTGTTGTATTTATCATCTTAGAAAGCAAATGACTTGTGAGCAGAGGAAGGAATACTACAATTTGAATACATTTGCATTAATTTCCTGATAACATTAAATGTCACTATTATCCCCCTGCTTCTCACACCATAAACTAAAGCAAAACAAAGGTCTTGAAAACAGTGGGATTTTTTTTTAAAAAAGATAAAATTTATTTTTCATAAATGCAAAAAAAACCCCTCATGAGTAAAAGTCTGCAAGTTCAGTCAGGCTGCATGCTGCTGACACTTGGATGCTGCTCACAAGAACCACTGTGCAGACCAGACTGTCTCCTACAGTTTTGCTTCCTTTTCTCTGGATCTCTAACAAGGCAAGGGACTGTGCTTTTAGCTAACATGAATTGGTGTGCATCAGTGGAGACGACAGAGAGTCTGGGTCCGAGTGTGAACTACGGTAAGTTTCTAACCATTGATTACCTATTTAAAAATCATAAAATGTATTTTTATACGCTTCGACGTTGCAGAGGTTGCAAAGTTGCTGTGCTTTGGGGCTCCAACTATCAATACACTGCAAGAACTACGCCTCAAGTAACCGGTGCAGAAATCCATTCAGTTTTTCAAATACGGTGTTTAAAACATTTCACAAGGTTCTGCTATTTACAAATATTGCATTATTTTAATTCAGAGAAGACCTACCAATGACATCAATTCATAGGGGTAGTGCGTAGAGGTGTGTCCAGTGACCGAAAACAATTTGTTTGAATTGTTCTTCTGCTGTAATGACGCTGCTGCTCAGGAGACATTAGCACTTGACTAGGTTTAATTGAACGAAAGAAACTATGTCAACAGCCTTGGGAAAAACATTCTAATGAGAAACTAGCGCGTGTTTAAACAGGGTTGCCTACGTACCAAAAATAAAGTGAAAAGAGACAAGGCGTAACACAGCTGTGTAGGATTAAGATATGAAGCCAGAAGAAAAGACTGTGAGACGGCATTCCAGAATAGATAAAATATTAAAATATTCTCAGAATCTCACCTTTTTGATGCGTGTCAAGGTAAGAAACAGCTACAGTGGCACGTCAGAACACCACGCTGTGACGAGGGGTGTGTTTTTTCTGATTCCCTGTCATGCCGTGGGAAATGGCACTCTTACGTCGTTAGGATCATAGGATCATAGGATGTTAGGGGTTGGAGTGAATTCATGAAGGTGACACATTTTTGACCGTGTCTTGCCTCTAAAATTACAGTGAGGAGCTGCTGAGAGCCAGCTGGTCTTTAGCTGACATTACTCAAGCTTCTTTTATTGGGGTAAAGGTATTTGTGGTGACAAGGACTTATTAGATTAACCTGAATTCTGCTTCTGGCCAGCTGTGTAACTGCGGGTGACCATGTCAACTGTCTGTTTCTCCTCCTGGCTTTGACCTTGTTTATTTAAATTGTGGATCCTGAAGATGGGGCCACAGACAGCTTCAGAACGGGCCCAGCACACTACTTAGTTCCAGCTTTTTGCAATAGCAATGAAAAAAAAGTTGTCTAGTTATTTAAATAATTTGAAGGGGGTAGATTCATAGAATCATAGAATCATAATGGATTGGAAGGGACCTCAAAAGATCATCTAGTCCAATCCGCCTGCAACAGCAGGATCACCTAGACCAAGTCACACAGGAACTCATCCAGAAAAATGACTTGAGAATTCAGTAGCTAATAAATTAAGTCTATAGCTGATCTTGCTTCATTGTGTGAAGTAAAACAGATGGGAGAATCCAAGGCTTGTCCTTGCTTCTGTCCATGGGCATTTTGATAAAGCTGCTCAGACTTCACCTGAAGAAGCTTCACTATCTCTGCAGCCACAGGCAAACATCAACAGGAACTGACAGTTGAAGTTCCACAGTTAAAACTGTCATCCACTTGACACTGAAGCACAGAAGACAGGCAATCTGTTTCTCATCTATAGAACTATTTTGAGCCAGGAAATGCTTGTGACTATTTTCTCAATTTCCTCAATATTCTCCATTTGTGGTGTAGCTCTGTACTCTCTTTTGGGCACTATTGGTCACAATCAAATAAGCACCTGTGTTTAGCAAAACAATAGTATTGAGGTCTACATGACTTCAAGAATGGTTAGTCCAGAAATTATACCAACTTGAAAAGCTACAAGCTATTCCCAGAACAGTCAATAAATTAGCAAGATGATTCAGAGTGAGCAATAGCTAGTATTAATTTGAATCATGCTTAGCACAAGTTTAAAGAGAGAATGCATGGAAATCTAGAAAAACGATATTATAAAGGATATGCAAGTTGAAAGAAGAAAATTATATGCCATTATGTAACTAAATTGTTCCGTTATTTTAAAAACACAAGAACTATTACATTTAAAATGAGCAATTGAAAAGAATAATTCTATTTCATGATGTATGTTTACTGCTGGATAGATACAGTAGCATGGGATCTCATAATGTGAGAAGATTAAGAAAATCATGACTATCAGCTCCCTATACTTGGGAGGCATTTTATTTGTGTTGCTGGAAACTGACATATTTAAAATTCATTAATTGGAAAAGGGATAGACATTGGTGAGGGGAAAGTAACAGAAAGGTTAGCACTCATGTCTCAGAACACACTCTACAACTCACAAAAAAATGAATTTTTTGGTATTTAATTCTACCATGATGAGTTGAGTTGCCTTAAAATACCTTTTTTGATAAAGCACCTATTTTCCAGCTATTTGATATTCATGGCCTTCCTTTGGGCTCTCAACTGTCTGCATCTTTCTTGAATTGTGAGGAGTTCTCTGACATAGTTGTCTGAAAAGTGCTGAGTGGGATGATCCCATCTCTATCTCTGATAGTAATGCCTCAGTAGATGTAGCCCAGGATCCAATTTGCCTTTGTTCCTTCAGTGTCACACTAATGACTCATGTTTAGCTTTCCCCAAGTCAATTTCCCACTCCTCTTGCAGACCATCTGCCCAGTCTTGTACAGGAGAAGGTTGTGGGAAACAGTATCAAACACTTTGTTGAAGTCCAGGCAAAAAATATCCCATGCTTTCCCAATGTCAAGAGAAAAAGTTATGTTGTTGTAGAAGAGGACTAGATCAGTCTGGCAATGTCTGGATTTCAGTTCTTTTCAAAACCAAGAAAGGCCTCACAGAGTATTAATGTGGAAAAATCAAAATCTCAAATAATATTTAGTGCTTATAAAGATTTAAGGTCTATAAAGAGTAAAAAAATCTAAGGAAAATTAAATATACCCACTCTTCACTTCTAACTCAGCAGAAGTGGAAGCATTTTCCTGATGGTGGAAACCTCAAAATTAGACAACCATGCCAGAATGGTGTGGGAAGAGAGGTCTCCTGCATTTCTTTTTTTTGAGTATTTTCAAGTCTCTCATGGTCACATCCCTCCAGTGAACTTCAGTAAGAAGTGGCTACTGTTCTTTTGTTTGTTACAGATCTTGTGAGGAATATTAAGTGACTGCAGATTTTTGTTTTACGTGTGATCCATTCGGGTGGTGGTTCGTGTCACTTCACTAACAGTTTACAGTCCTGTTTCCAGGATGTCAAGCTACACTCCAATTTAAACATTTCCTGGAAACAGACTGTACTGTATGACTTCTCCTGCCACTCTTCAGCAACTGAATAGCACAGGCTGGAAGAAAGCAGAAAGGCTATGACATTTATCCATCCTGTATTGGATTCCTAGCTGCTGTTTCAATTCCATGGTCTGAATAGCAGCCAGCACAAAACAGACATTTTTCAAACCGGCGTGTTGAGATTAAGGAAAATGAAAAGGCACATATGAACATACAGACTTGCACAGTTGGCTAAGGTATGCTTTGGTCTCAGCTAGCATTTGGGAATTTTCTACCTGAGTAAACTTAGTATCTATAGTAATCATAGCTGAGTTATACAAGGCAAATTTAAAGAAAAGCTAGGCACAGTTTCACCAAGTCAGAATAAAGCTGCTTTAATTTCTACAAATTAAATGAGATTTTCTAAATGTTTGTAAATCCCATAAATGCTGGCAGGAGCTGTTTTCTGGATGAATTTCTTTTTCAAATTATCCCTTTTTATATTTGAAATCCTTCACAGTTATATGAATTTAGATGCACTATGCATGATAGTGTTCTGGCATATTTTCTGTTTAAACACTCATCATTCTCAAAGTTCAGTCTTAAATCTCTGTAATGTATAGCTTCTGCAAGGGTATCTTATTATACCCTGGGATTTATATCCAACACACACCAACGGTTAGAAAGCATGATCTATTCACCAAGCAATAACATCATGCTATTACATGTATGCCATACTTGTTAGTTTGAGGGTTTGTGTTTTCTTTGGAACTTCCAGACATCATTTGGTTTAATGAGCTAGATTTTCAGTCTTCCCAGTCTTCAAGAATTGCAAGCAGCATTAAGAATTCAACCCATATTCTGTGAAAAGAACATGTTTTAATAAAAATAACATAATCCTGTATGTGATGCCATCCTAATAGAAAAGGTTTATTTCAAATATGCACTGTAGAGACTACTCAAATACTAGAAAATTATAAAAATCAGACATTACATTCTTCACACATTTAAGAAAAATCACTAGAAACAGGAACTGAACAAATAGTTAAGAAATGCATAAGGTACTATCTCAAATACATTCGAAATTAGTGTCTAAATTGCTGCTTATAGAATCACTCACACATCCATAAATACCCACATTATTGAAAAGAGACCTTGTGGTGGAAGAAGAAAATTCCACTACTGAATGCAGATTGAGCTAAGATCAGCCTCCAAGTATTTTAATCTCATTAATAGACAACTAGTGTTCAAGTTATTTTTTTGTTTGTCAAGTGTATTTGCAGAACTTGGAGAAAGATCTTGTGGTTGTACGAGTAATGCGTATTTGCAATGCAAGAGAAAATAAGTATGGGTCTAGCTGCTTCTCACAGAATCACAGAACACCAGGGATTGGAAGGCACCTTGAAAGGTCATCTAGTTCAAACCCCACTGCCACAGCAGCATCACCTAGTCCAAGTCCAGGCGGATTTTAAACATCTCCAGAGAAGGAGACTCCATAACCCTCCCTGGGCAGCCTGTTCCAGGGCTCTGTCACCCTCACTGTGAAGAAGTTCCTTCTGATTTATATGGAACCTCCTGTTTTCCAGCTCACACTCATAACTCACAGAACCACAGAACACTAGGGATTGGAAGGGACCACGAAAGATCATCCAGACAAATACCCCTGCCACAGCAGGATGCCCCAGATGAAGTCACACAGGGACATGTCCAGGCAGGCTCAAAACCTCTCCAGAGAAGGAGACCCCAAAAAATCTCTGAGCAGTCCTCTCCAGGGCTCTGTCACCCTCACTGGGAAGAAGTTATAGAATCATAGAATCAGTCAGGGTTGGAAGGGACCACCTGATCATCCAGTTCCAACCCCCCTGCCATGGGCAGGACACCTCACCCTAGATCAGGCTGGCCAGAGCCCCATCCAGCCCGGCCTTAAAAACCTCCAGGGATGGGGCCTCAACCACCTCCCTGGTCTCACAGTGAAGAATTTCCTCCTCACATCCAGTGTAAATCTACCCAGCTCCAGCTTTGCTCCATTTCCCCTAGTTCTGTCACAACCTGATATTCCAAAAAGTCCCTCCCCAACTTTTCTGTAGGCCCTCTTCAGACACTGGAAGGCCACAAGAAGGTCACCTTGGAGCATCCTCTTCTCCACACTGAACAGCCCTAATTCTCTCAGTCTGTCCAGGAGAGCTGCTCCAGCCCTCTGATCATCCTCGTGGCCCTCCTCTGCACATGCTCCAGTATTTCCACATCCTTCTTGTAAGAAAGGCTTCAGAACTGGATGCAGTACTTCAGGTGGGGTCTCACCAGAACAGAGTAGAGGGGAAGAATCACTTCCCTCAACCTGCTGGCCACACTTCTGATGCAGCCCAGGATCCGGTTTGCCCTCTGAGCCGCAACTGCATGCTGCTGGCTCATGCTGAGCTTCTCATCCACAAGCACCCCCAAGTCCCTCTCCTCAGGGCTACTCTCCAGCCAGTCACTGCCCAGCCTGTAG
>JAOXOE010000705.1:11944802-12007776 GCA_028565055.1 Phoeniculus purpureus | reverse complement strand
CCTGGCTCCATCCTCCTGACACCCACCCTTCACATATTTATCAACATTAATGAGGTCACTCCTCAGTCTCCTTTTCTGCAAGCTCAAGAGACCCAGCTCCCTCAGCCTTTCCTCATCAGAGAGATGTTCTACTCCCTTCATCCTCTTCACGGCTCTGTGCTGGACTTTCTCCAGCAGCTCTGTGCCCTTCTTGAACTGAGGGGCCCAGAACTGGAGACAAGATTCCAGATGGGGTCTCACCAGGGCAGAGTAGAGGGGAAGGAGAACCTCCCTCGATCTGCTAACCAACCCCCTTCTGATCTACCCCAGGATGCCGTTGGCCTTCTTGGCCACAAAGGCACAGGCATCTCATCTCATAGAAATACGTGAACTTTTCAATCACAATTTTTCATATGTAGAATAGTTTCTACAGCAGCAATCCTGCTTCAGAGCCCTCTTTGACACTACTGTAAAAAAGCAGACTCCAAGAAATTTCAAGGAACTAGGAGCCCAAAATGAATCACAGAAATGGGTACTGGTTGAAAATTGGATCCTTGTTTTCAAGTATTCTGCCAAGAGATAGGAGGAATTATTTATACAACAGTGTTTTGGTTTCCTAGCATCAGATACTTGGCTTTTCAGCATGTTGTATTGAAGGAAATGCAGTTTTAAGCAAACAAGAAACATACTCATCAGATATTTCGATGTTGAGCTTCTGTTTGGTTTGGCTAAGAGTGGTACGGTAAAGCTTAGTGGCCATTTCGATAAGGTGATTGCTTCTGAGCAGGAAATCTCCTTTAGCAGTTGCTTCTGAGCCCTGAAACAGAAAGGAAAGTAGTTAGGACTACCAAACCTAGAGTATTAAAAGTATTAAGTGCCAGCCAAGCAGGAGGTTTTGCAAGGAGTTTTCTCTTCCTGGTGCAATGAAACAACAGCCTCTTCCTAGAGGGATGCAGTAGAGTCTATAGGATCAAAACGCATTTAACTCTCAAGTAAATTACGAGCCTGTTGAGAAAGTGAAATGGCCCTGGTGACCCTGAAGGAAGGTCATCACAGAACATTAGGGATTGGAAGGAACCTCAAAAGATCATCCAGTCCAATCCCCATGCCAGAACAGGATCACCTAGATCAAGTCACACAGCGACATGTCCAGGCAGGTTTTAAACATTTCCAGAGAAGGAGACTCCACAACCATAGAATGATATGATTCTATGATTCTCCCTGGGCAACCTGTTCCAGTACTCTGTCACCCTTATCGTGAAGAAGTTCCTTCTCATATCAATGTGGAAGCTCCTATGTTCCAGCTCATACCCTATCATTAGATGACACTGAGCAGAGCCTGGCTCCATCCTCCTGACACCCATCCTTCACATATTTATAGACATTCATGAGGTCACCCCTCAGTCTCCTCTTCTTCAAGCTAAAGAGACTCAGCTCCCTCAGCCTTTCCTCATCAGGGAGGTGTCCCACTGCCTTCATCATCTGTGTGACTCTGCGTTGGACTCTCTCCAGCAGCTCTGTGTCCTTCTGGAACTGAGGGGCCCAGAACTAGACACAAGATTCCAAATGTGGTCTCACCAGGGCAGAGTAGAAAGGAAAGAGAATCTCTCTCAATCTGCTAACCACCCCACTTCTGATCCACCCCAGGATGCTGTTTGCATAACCAAGGGCACATTGCTGGCTCTGCCTTTAGCTAAAACCCTACCTCTAGCTAATGAGTTTCACGAAGCATCACGGTTACTTCTCAAATCTCAGTGTTTAGAGTCAAAAAGCCGGTTTCCATACACACACTTAAAACTATTTCACTGGAGACAGTTCTCCTGGACTGCTCATTCTACAGAAAGCTCAAATACTTTGGAGTGAAGTGAAGGGTGTTGAGGTACAAGAATGCAGTTTGTCACAACAAACCCCAGCGGAACACTTAGAAGCCTATCTGCAGGCATCACTACAATGGTTAATATTTTCTCCTCATACGCTCCATTAATTCATCGGCTGAAAGTCGCACGCCTCATTTCTGCAGGATTTCTGCATGCCTTCGCCCCGGCGCCAACAAGCACCAGCACGACTTTTCTAGGCAAAGAATCCATCAGTTGCGTCCATCGGTACCCGCCTCGGCTTCTCCAGCCAGGCATTCACTGAAGGGCTTTTCCTGCCCCTGACCTCTCTTTTATCAGATCCCACTAGCAGAGATTCCTCCTGAGCTACGCTCCCCTCCTCCTCCCCCAAAATCAACACCCTGAGTATCACCAGAGTAGCCCAGAGCTCAGCAATCTGCTCCGTGGCCACTCTGCAGATGCAGGGGGTGGCAAACCCCAACCATGCTCCATCTCACGCAGCAGCAGATGTCACACGGAGGGTTCAGTACACGAAAGCTTTTAGTTCCTCGGCAGCACAGACTAATCGCTCTGCAAGCTCCTTCCCCAGCCCTGACAATGTGCCTCAACCCTGACTAAGAGGGACCACCTCTGGGGACGAGGAAACAGTTCCATCAACAGCCCATTTATTCTTCAGCGTCTTTGAGGAGGTTGCCAAGAACGGGATCAATTAGCGCTGAGGAGCTGCTGTTGCTGAGCTCTGCCCGGTGCTCTTCTGCCAGGAACACGCACTTTTCTTTGCAGGCTGGCCAGCACCCAAGTACCACAAGCTGGGACAGCTGGGTAGAAAATGAGGATCTCTCTCCTCCCAGCGCTCAAACGCAACCAACGCTCACAAAAGCTGAGGGGGCTTTATTCACCCCTTGAAAGCCTGTTTGGATGGGATAAAAAGGCCGCAGGACATCTGAGCTTGCAGCAGGAAGGTAGATTACCAGGGTTTTGTAGGGACACTTGAAAGCACGGACTGAGAAAACCCTCCCAAAGCCTCAGAAACCAGGGCAAAAAATAACCCAAACCAAAAAAAAACAAGCCCTGAGCAACCTGCTCTGATGCCACAGCTGACTCCACTCAGAGCAGGAGGTTCAGCCCAGTGACCTCCTGAGGTCCCTTCCAACTTCAACCACAGGCTTACCAGGATAAGTCGTTATTAAAACAAGAATTTCCTCCTGTTTTTACGAACTGCAATGGCTGCTCCAGCCATGAGGTTTGGCAGGGAAATGCAGTGAAGCGAAGGAGGTTTTGGAAGGAAGCAGTAACAAAATAATTTGCTTTTACCAACGTGAAAGGGCTGTTCCTCCAAATATAGACTCTCAACCCACAATATTTGTAATCAGAAGTTTAATGGCTATTAAATCCCTATTTAGAAACCTCTGCCACTCAACAACAAAATACCCAAGCAAGGGCTGAAGCACTAAGGAGCCTGATGCTGGAAAGCAAGAGCTGAGCTCCAGCAGAGGCAGCTCACCATCACCATCGCAGCTGGGTAGAGAGGTCCCAAGCACTCCTTCACCACCCATTATGGGCCAGTAGCCTCCCCTTCACTGAGGCTCTGCAGAAATGCCATGAATCCTGGCAGCAGTGCCCGACCATGCTCTGAAACGCCACCTTTTGCACAAGTCATGGTCTGCCATGGAGCTACCGTCTCACCTGGCTTTTGGAACCCTCACAGAATGGAATCATACACTCTTTCATGTCGGAAAAACCCTTGGGATCATCGAGTCCAACCATTAACCCAACTCTACCAAGTACACCCATAGGCTGTATCCCCCAACACCACCTCTGGACCTGGCTGAGTAGCAACTTTATCCTCAGCAAACACCAAAACGAGGGCACTAGTTAAGCTTCAGTGAGGAGCAGCAGCTGATCAACATGGAAATACCCACCACTGAGCAGAGCACCAGCCAGCCAGCAGACCCACCCCTCCAACAAGGTCTGTGGGCTCCGAGCTGGGACATTCAGTGACCAAAGGGCTGCAACAACCACACGCATGCCATGATGCAGGGCGCGCGCCTCCAGCACTGACTCCACAACCGCAGTGGTGCTAACAAACCACTGGAGCAGTTCATTACGGGCAGAAGTCCATGGAGCTGTGACAACCTACAGTAGTGCTGCACCTTCTCTGTTCTTTTGCCAACCTACAAACCCATCCAACTTCTCGCAATAAACTTCTTTTATGAGGTCAAGCTGGCCCTTGGAACTTGCTTTCCTGAAAGGACCCAACCTCCTACCCTGAGGTCCATACATCATTCTGTCAACCCACAGCTGGAACAAGTCCATCAAAATGGACTTATAAGGCCTGAAAGTCTCTAAGAAGCCACAGGAGGATTTTTTTCCCCCTGCATCATTGCGAGATAAAGCATGAAACAATCCTAGAAAAATGTAAAAGACCTGGAAGAAACAGGGCACAGCTCCTTGCATGCTGGACGCCTTCAGACAGCACAGGCTGGCACGCAGCAGCACGGATCTGCTGACTCCGTGCCCAAGGATTAGTGTTTGGGATGATTCACGGCTTCAGGGATAATAAAAGCCTCAAATGGCCCTCCCCCTCCTTCCACAGAGTTCATTATCACTTCATCTGCACTGAGGAGCCCAAGCACGTCTCCCCCCTTGACCTCCACGATCACTTTCCCAAGCCCTCCAAGACCCAGCTGTTCCCCAGAGGTGCCAACTCCAGATAGCAGGAGCGACGGTTTGAATTATTACCTGTTCCTGTTTGCTCTCACAACCATCGCAGGGCGATACAGAAATCACAGGGCAGACAGCCCCGGCTCCAGATGTCCAACCGTCGACGCTATCTACCAGCCAAACACACCCGTGTTGTATCTGGAGTGCCTGTGGTGGAGCACGAGGAGGACTCGGCTGTTGGAACAGAGAGGCCCACTTGCATTCAACCTGACCTCTGCCTACAGAGGGGGCTTCTTGACTGGTGGGTCTTGGCATCTTTTCAACATATAAACTTAAACCGCCCAGAGCCAACGAGACTGAACAATTTTTTTGGCAAAAGGTTTGTTTATTCCCCAGGAGGAGAATATAGGAAACGTTCAAGTACTTTTCCACTACAGAGAAGAATTAAAGAAAGCCAGCAGGCAGACCCTTTCCTTCCTACTCCACTCTCTAAATGGGAGTCGTCCCACCAGCAGATATTGAGCAGAACTTGCATCGATCTGGGCAACCAGAATGAAGATCTACGTCTACACGTGAGCCTGCACTGCTGGCACTGCCCACAGCTAATTTGTTGTCCCAACACGAACAGACTTAGGGCAAGATGCCATCCCCACCAGCACACTCTGCTCATCAGCGCCGGCTCTCGGCGATGGAAAAGCAAAAGTCTCTAAAATAGCCAACGGCCGCATTTAACCATGTAGGATGAGCTCATTCCCGCGTTCTAACTACTCCCATACTCAAGCTACCATCTCTATCGACAAACAGGACCAGTCCCATGTGCTTCCTACAACCCACTGTTGTCACAGACACGTTTAAGGCATCTTCCTAAAACCCCACCAGATACCTGGGCATGAGCCACTCTGGGCTACTGCGGCACACACCGTGCCCAAAGCACTTCACTCAGAACTAAGATGACTGTATTTGTGCTCCAAAAAGTGCATCTTCTCAGCTTGTAGCCGAGAGGTACGACACTGCCTTCTGGGCTACGATTACAGAACTGTGCTAATCAGAATCACAGAATCATCGAGGCCGGAAAAGACCTTCAAGATCATCAAGTCCAACCATCCGCCCTACAACCCCCGATCACTAAACCATCTCCTGAAACACCATGTCTACCTGGTTTTTGAACCCCTCCAGGGATGGTGCCTCCACCACCTCCCCAGGCAGCTTGTTCCAAGGCCTCCCCACACTTTCTGGGAAGAAGTTTTTCCTAAGATCCAATCTGAACCTCCCCTGGCACAACTCAACCCCATTTCCACTTGTCCTATTGCTAGTCAATAGGGAGTAGAGGCGAACACCTGCCTCACTACAACCTACCTTCAGGTAGTTGCAGGGAGCTGTGAGGTCTCCCCTCAGCCTCCTCTTCTTCAGGCTGAACAGCCCCAGCTCATTCAGCTTCTCCTCATCAAACCTGTTCTGCAGATCCCTCATGAGCCCCGCTGCCCTCCTCTGTGTCCTCTCTAGCACCCCATTGTCCTTCCTACGCTGCAGCACCCAAAGCTACACCCAGTACTCAAGGTGCAGCCACACCAGGGCCAAGTATAGGGGCAGGATCTCCAACTTGGTCCTGCTGGTTACTTAGGGCTGTTTCTCAATGACCGCCCAGGCTTGTCTCTGCACCCACTGCCAGCAGCAGCTTACACCTGTTGCTCGTGCAGGTAAGAGCTTAGCTGTGATAACATGTGGTTAATGAGGTTAGAAGAGCAATAGGCACACCCAGAGCGGCAGAAGCAATCCACTGCACAACCGCTTAACAGCCCACATCATCTTCACAAATATTAACAACCCGATAAGGGCAGGACTTCAGACACCTTTCAACTAACTAAAGGGCTGTCAGGAGTGTCTGGCTTTGCTGAACTGTGTTGATAACACTTTATGAGGCAGGAATCTATCACTGGGGAAAGTGCATTGGATAGTGATTTTTCCTCCGTTCTCAAAGCCTCTTGACCTCATGTAAATCATAGAATCATTAGGGATCAGAAGGGACCTCGAAAGATCATCTAGTCCAATCCCCCTGCCACAGCAGGACCACCTAGAACAAGTCATACAGGAACGCATGCAGACGGGTTTTAAACGTCTCCAGAGAAGGAGACTCCACAACCCCCCTGGGCAGCCCCTTCCAATGCCCTGTCACCCTCACTGGGAAGAAGTTCCTTCTGATATTTACGTGGAACCTTCCATGTTCCAGCTTACACCCACTGCCCCTAGTCCTACCACTGAGAAGAGCCTGGTTCCATCCTCCTGACACCCACCCTTCACATATTTATAGACATTAATGAGGTCACACCTCAGTCTCCTCTTCTCCAAGCTCAAGAGATCCAGCTCATGGGGGTTTCTGCTGCATAAATCACAGACTCACACAGAAGCATTCAGGCTAGATAAGACCCTTGAGATCATAGAGTCCAACCATCAACCCTATTCTACAAGTTCACCCCTAAACAGGGTTTTTAATCCCTGTCCTCAAAGAAAATGCAGAGTGTTCTCCCACCAGCCCTTGAGAACTGCCTCTGAGACACTCTGTGTAGGAAATACAAGAGAAGCTGCAGAAAAAACAGAGGAGGGTCCCATTTTGGAACCTCCCTGGAGCAAAACACCCAGCAGAGTTGTTGATTTGACCATCACGTTTAGAGATTCTGGCCTGTTTCACCCCAAACTCTTATCTGATGGGAAACACCCCTCAGTGCAATGAGGTTTGTTACCCTGGGAATGGCTGTTTTTGGACCGAGCCCGTACCCTTGGACTTTGGATCAAAGAGAATTACATTTCTATTTTGGAAGTCAAGGAGCCTGCTCACTTCAGAATCCACCCAGCGTGTGCACAGGACGCTCAGTTCCAAGCCTTCAGGCTTTATTTTCTGCAAGAGGAGAGCCTAGGACAACCCAGTATGGTCAGGCAGACCCACGTCCTGCCTCCATCTACTGAAATAAGGGGGTAGGAAAGCTCCCCCCTTGGAAAATCCAGCCTTCTGAACAGGCAGAGTTGTTTTCTTTTAATAAAAAATGCCTGGCTTTGGGTCTGCCCCAGTGTTTTTTATGGCATCCTCTGAAAAAAGGAAGCTGGCAGGAGCCCCACGTCTGCCTGAGCCATCTGTTTCTGCTTACTGGAAACCTGCTGGTAGCCCAGTCTCACGTGGAGGATGCACAAACGCAGTCCCCTGCGCTTCAGATGGACTCAGCATCTAGTCATAGTCATAGAATCATTAGGGATTGGAAGGGACCTCAAAAGATCATCCAGTCCAATCCCCCTGCCATAGCAGGATCCCCTAGACCAAGTCTCACAGGAACACATCCAAGCGGGTCTTATATGACATTTAGGTCGCTCATTTCACATCACATGTTGAGATCCCAGCAGGGGTGTGTTTGCGGGGAGAAGACAGGGATGCACAAGCCAAGGCACCATGAGGTTCTTGGGAATGGCTCCATCACCCCACAGTGAGGCATCCCAGGAGCACTGAGGCTGGGAAAGACCTGCGGGCTCACCCCAGGAGCACTGTTCCTAGATCTGGCAGAGTGTTGAGGCACAGTGGGGTTGCTAATCCAACCTGGCGTTTACCAGGGAATATTACACAGAGTCACAGAACACCAGGGATAGGAAGGGATCTAAAAAGATCATCCAGTCCCATCCCCCTGCCAGAGCGGGATCCCCTAGGTCAAGTCGCACAGGACTATGTCCAGGTTGGTCTTAAACATCTCTAGAGAAGGAGACTCCAGAACCCCCCTGGGCAGCCTGTTCCAGTGCTCTGTCCCTGCTTGTTGTACGGGGGTTGGATGAGATGACCTTTGGAGGTCTCTTCCAATCCTATGATTCTACGAAATACCTGATGAGGACAAGGTTCCTTCTCACATTGATGTGGAACCTCCTCTGTTCCAGCTCACACCCACTGTCCCTTGTCCTATTATCATGGGGTCCTATCTGCCCCTGAGCAGAGCCTGGCTCCAACCTCCTGACACCTACCCTTCACATACTGATCAACATTCATAAGGTCACCCCTCTGTCTCCTTTGTCCCAGCTCAAGAGCCCCAGATCCCTCATCCTTTACTCAGCAGGGAGATGCTCCACTCCCTCCATCATCTCTGTGGCTCTGTGCTGGACTCTCTCCAGCAGCTCTGTGTCCTTCATGGAACTGAGGGGCCCACAACTGGACACAGGATTCCTGGTCTCACCAGGGCAGAGTAGAGGGGGAGGAGAACTTCTCTTGATCTCCTAACCACCATCCTTCTGATCCACTCCAGGATGCCACTGGCCACAAGGGCCCATTGCTGGCCACCAGGAGCCACCAGGTCCCTTTCTCCCACCTGCTTCTCCAAAATTCAACCACCCCACAGTCCCACCAACCCTAAAGGCAGGTTTTCACCCATCACAGTACGTTCCTGTTACTACACCGGACATGATAAAAGCACAAAGCCAGCCTGATATCGCTAATTCAACAGGAACTCTCAGCTCAGGTTGCCTCAGGCTATAGGAACCTAAACAATCTGAGTTTCTGCTACACACAGAGAGGCCCTAAATGACTTCAGTGCCCCTGAAGAGGATATGAAATTCAGCCAGGCGACCTTCCTTCTTTCAACAACTCTTTCTGATGAAACAGGTACTAATATGTCTACTTCCCTTGGTTTCTATGAGCACCTCAAACTCTAAGTAAGTGGTGACCACACTGCAACGAACAGTTTTCTCTACAAAAAAGGAATTCTGACAATAAGTAAAGGCTTAAAGTCTCTTCTTTGGGTTGTTTTACCCTTGCATAGCAAAGCAGGAGACGCTCAGCATCTCCTGTATTTCCCTCCAGGGCTCTCAGAGATGACAAACACCCTGAAATCCCACTGAGCTTCGCTAAACTGCGTCGGACAAACAGGTCCCTTTGGTGTTTGGCTACTTACCTGCTCTCCAGCCAGTGCAGAGCTACCCAAGAACGAATGCCGCTGGCCCTTGGGATCCATTCTTGCGGATCAGTTGGATGCTGCTTGGTCACACTGGTCTTTCTGAGCACCCAGCCCCAAAACATCCGAAGGATGGGCTTTTTTATAGGATTGAGCCGGTACCTTCCTACAGACCCGCACCCCAAGGATGGAAACCCCGAGTGATGACTGGACTCAGCATGTGAGAAATGCTCATCCCACAGACCCAACGGAACAACCCGAGAGGCTCTGGCCACGTTACATCAACATTTTCCTGCTGTGACTGGAAAATGAAACGTTTGGGGTGATCAATGTCTGGCTGAAGCCCCAACCAAGGGAAATCCCCTCTTGTATTTTTTCCTCAGCAGAGCAGAAAAGCTTCTTCCTGGAAAGGAAGAGGCTGCCCAAGGAAGGGGTTGAGCTGCCATCCTCGGAAGTCTTTCAAAGTCTTGGAGATCTTAGGGACAGGGTTTAGCTGTGCCCTTGGGACAGCTGGGTCAACAGTTGGACTTGATGAGTTTAAAGGTCTTTTCCAACCTAAATAATTCCATGATTCTAAATATTCCTTACACAGTGCTCAGTCCTGTCACACCAATTCTAGAGGAGGAGGGAAGGGGAAGCAACAGCAAAGTTGTTCTGCAAGCTACGGCTCAGCTCCAGGCTGAGCTTAGGCTGTTAAGTCTAGTCAACAGCTGGATTCAACGTTTACATCACTTGGATGCCTCTGCTCCTTGACCCCAAGGGGGCTCCTGCAACCCAGCAGCACAAGACTACACAATTTTGAGGCTGGAGAAGCCCTCTGAGCTCAGCCAGCCCAGCCCAGCACCTAACATCACCCCAGCAGCCACATCAGGGCACTAAGGGCCACAGCCAGGATGTCCTGCAACACCTCCAGGGATTGGGACTCCATCACTGCCCTGGGCAATCCGGTCCAGGCTCTGATCACCCTTTCCATGAGGAAGGGCTTCCTAACACCCAACCTAACCCTCCCCTGGCAGCTCCAGGCCCTGCCCACTCCTGCTGGTGATGGTTGACTGGGACAGGACAGTCTGACCCCCATCTGACTACAGCCTCCCTTGAGGGAGTTGGAGAGAGGGAGAAGGTCACCCGAGTCTCCTCTTCTCCAGGCTAAACACCCTGCAGCTCCCTCAGCTTCTCCTCAGCAGCCTTTCTCTCCAGTCCCTTCCCCAGCCTCATTGCTTCTCTGGACCTGCTCCAGCCCCTACATCTCTTTCTTCAAGTGAGGGGCCCAGCACTGTCCCCTGTACTCAAGGGGAGGCCTCCCCAGTGCCCGGTACACAGGGAGAGATGATGTCCCCATTCCTGCTGGCCATACTCTCGCTGATCCAAGCCAGGATGCCATTGGCCTTCCAGGCCACTTGGGCACCCTTCTGTTTTCTGTTCAGCTGGTTGTCACCCAGCACTGCCAGGTCCCTCTCTGCCAGCTGCTCTCCAGCCCCTCATCCCCCAGTTTGTAGCTGCAGGGGGTTCCCCTGTGGCCAAAGGGTAGGGCCCTGCCCTTGGCCCTGTTCAACCTCATCCCGTTGCCCTCTATGGGACCCAGCCTGTCCAGATCTCTCTGCAGCATCTTCCTCCCCTCCAGCAGCTCAACACTCTCCTCCAACTTTCTTTACTAAGGATAAATCTTTATCAACTCAAAATCCCACCTCCCACTACTTTATTTTTTCTTACGTAGGAAAACATCTCTCAAGAAGGAACAAGGAGAGAAACACTGTGATGCACAAGCCTGAGAGCCTCTGGTTCTCTGGAGATCTGCATTCTTATAGACACTTGAGAGGACCATGAGCTGAGCTCTGTGAGCTGGCAGTGCTAATTTAAAGCCTATTAAAGCCCAAAAGCAAGGAAGATAAGCTTTGAGGGACTGTGTTCCGTGTGACGACGACAAAGTTCTTGTCTTAGACAAGATCATCAATGGCTAATTGTCAGAATGCCAGTGCTGAGTTAATGAAGACTCATGAAGAGCTAGAAGCCTCTTTGGATGGATGACCTGGATGGATTTTCTGGCAAATCTTTCTGACAGCTGCAAAACTGACATCAGGTAGCTCTGATTTTGCTAGAGTCAAGCTAATGACTGTCCATTGAGAGAAGAAAACGAGGATAACTCACTCTTGCAGCGGTAAGGACTACCCCAGAGACCTCAACTGTAGGATGGCCAAGGGCTTCAAGCCAACAGCAAAAAAAAATTAACATTAAATAAATATTAAATTTAAAAATTAATTTATATTAAATAAAAATAAAATAGATATTAAATATTAAATAAAAATAAACCCACATCCTTTATACAACGTCCTGCAGTGACGGGGAGTGAAATAACCAAGCTGCATTTACAAGCAGCTCTGCAGTCTGGGCCCGAAACACATCCCTTCCCATCACATCAGGCACTAGCTACAAGACTCTGCCCCATGGCTTGAATATTTTGAGCTTATGATCTGCTTTTACAGCTGAAATCATTAACGTAGCAGCCGAGCGCAGGTTAGCAGCCTCATACAAACTCAGCCTTATCAGCAGTAGCAACAAAGCAATTCCCCAAAGAAATCCCATCCTCCTTGATTGCTCCCTGCTTCAGCCTCAAGCCGACCGCATGCCTTCCCCCAAAAAGCCACCAAAGAACCATCAAAAAAATAAATGAGGCAAAATAATGTGACTGCAGCTCGTTTCTCCAGGCTCAAAATGGTTCTGGCAGCTCTTTCCTCATCTTTATTTTTCAGCTGCATTAACAGGAGTTGCGCAAAGATAAAAATCCCAATAATTCTGGAGAGCGGAGAGACAATTATCAACCAAATTACTGGTGGCTGAACTCAGGTCAAAGCTGAGTCGCTGCTACTCTGCAAAAACAGCACTTCAAAGGAAGAATAAAACCCAACGATGTTCAAAGTCAAAGCACTTCCATCAGTCCTTTTGTCCAGAAGTCAAGTAAAGATGATAAAAAACCCAGTATTTTATCACGGAATCACAGAACATTAGGGATTGGAAGGGACCTCCAAAGACTATCCAGTCCAATTCCCCTGCCACAGCAGGATCCCCTAGATCCAGTCATTGCGGATTGGAAGGGACCTCGAGAGATTGTCCAGTCCAACCCCCTGCCACAGCAGGATCCCCAAGATCCAGTCATTACGGATTGGAAGGGGCCTCGAAAGACCATCCAGTCCAATCCCCCCACCAGAGCAGGACCACCTAGCTCTGTACTGTCCCCATGGGAAGTAGCTGCAATGACTGAGAGATCTGGCCATAGCCCATTAACAGCATCCCTCCACCTCCCAGCACTGATAACGAAGCTTTTCTCCAAATACCGCCCCACAGAAGCTACAGGAGCTCTTCTAGTGATTCATTCAGCAGCAGCACTTGGGACCCAACAGGATTTCCCTATCAGAATACAGAATCATAGACTGGAATGGTTGGAAGGGATGTCTGGAAATCATCTAGTCCAACCCCCCTGTCGGAGCAGGTTCTCCTAAAGCAGAAACTTGATGCTACTCATTATTAATTAACTAATTTGAACAATTTCATAATTTCATGTCAAATTGCCTAATTGGATTAATTTCAGGCTTATCTGCCTGCTCCTCTATGCAGCTTCCCAACCTTCTCCTTCTATGAAGATCTAAATCAACTTGCTGTTGATACTTGATGCCTGAAGAGGTTCCTCCTCCTACTTTGTGGCAAAGAACCCTTTCCTGCCTTAGACTTGCAGACAGATAATGAAAGATTCATGACTTTTATCACTCTACAGCAATTAATTAGTGGAGCTCATCCCCATTTGCCAAATGCATCACTAAAAACAAACCAACAGACCCAGTTGGGCTCTTCTTCCAGGCACCCAGCGCCAGGATGAGAGGGCAGGGCCTTAAGCTGCAAGGGGAGGGTTAGGTTGGATGTTAGGAAGCCCTTCCTCATGGAAGGGATGATCAGAGCCTGGAGTGGCCTGCCCAGGGCAGTGGTGGAGTCCCCATCCCTGGAGGTGTTGAAGGCTGTGGCCCCTTAGTGCCCTGGTGTGGCCACTGGGGTGATGTTAGGTCCTGGTCTGGCTGGCTGAGCTCAGAAAGCTTCTTCAGCCTCAATAATTGTGTGATTCTATGATCCTCACGTGCTTGCATTCAGCTTTGGTCAACACCAGGCAGCTCTTCAAAATCCCTCTGCACAGCAACCATCCCTCCCAAACAGGGACCATCTGCCAAATGTGCTGAGTGGGCACTTCACCCCATCACACAGGTCAGCTTCCCTCTGAACATGTCTGAGCAGCATCTAGTGGCAAACAAAGTATGAAGAGACCTGAGCAAACACAGCAGTGAGGACTAAATGAGGAGCAGCTGCTGGGTAAACATGAATTCAGAGCTTACTGGAACACAGGAGCCATCGTCTTATCGTTGGAGCCATGAGGGATCAAAACGCAACGACAATACCGCATGTAAGCCCTCAACAATCTCCTGGAAGGCCAAGAACGTGAAGAACACGCCAAGTTTCACTATCTACCTACCACAAGCTTCCACAGACGTGAACTCACCTCGTAGCTTTCTTCACAACAACATAAACTACTATTTTCAAGGGTCTCAGCCAACGTAAACAGGAAGCAAAGGCAGTGCGCAGAGGTCAGGCTTCACATGCCTCCTGTGTTGTTGATGCACAAAGGATGTTTGTTAGGATGTTCAAGATGCACATGGACTACTAACGCGGGGCTACGCTAACTAACATCCGCATCTCGTCGGCAAAAGTCAGCTCAGTGCAGCAGGAACACAAAGAGCTCAGCTCAGGTGCTCAGTGACAGGACCTCTGATCACTCACCCTGCATCAACAGATGTTTGTCCCTCCCCCAGAAAATACCAATCCTTAAAACAGATTTAAAACTTCCCCCAAAGGCTGATTTTAGGCAGCCCTTTCTATGTCAGTCACAGAACATTATCTACCACATACCAACCTTCACACGTTCAATCACCTTTACTGACCAGTCACACCAGAAGACATCCTTCTCTGGAGAGGTTTCAAACCCACCTGGCCATGTTCCTGTGCGACTGGATCTAGGGAATCCTGCTGTGGCAGTGGGTTGGACTGGATGATCTTTCGAGGTCCCTTCCCATCCCTAATGTTCTGTGATGGCCCTACTTGGTGCAGGGGGGATTGGACTGGATGATCTTTCAAGGTCCCTTCCAATCCCTGATGTTCTGTGAAACTCAGGGACATTTCTCCACCCCAAAATGAAATATTAGGACGACAAGTCTCCTCCTCAGGAGACGTTTCAAGGCCACCTGGCCATATTCCTGTGCGACTGGATCTAGGGAATCCTGCTGTGGCAGGGGGACTGGACTGTGTGATCTTTCGAGGTCCCTTCAAATTCCTAACGTTTGGTGATTCTGTGAATGAGACGACAGTAGAATCATAGAATCATTAGGGATTGGAAGGGACCCTGAAAGATCATCCAGTCCAACCCCCTGCCACAGCAGGATGACTTCACTGGAAATGTTCTCTCCATGTCCAGATCAGGTCTGACTCGAGCCCCTCAGCAGTTAGAAGAGTTAAGTCAGGAATCTCCCCCCTGTATAATTCCCAATACAACAACACAGCCTTAAGAGAAGCCATTAAGGCTGTTCATTAAGTCTACATCATTTCCAGGCACTTCTCGCCCCTCTTCTCTCCTGAAGCAGCACATCAGGGCAGCAGGATGTGTCTCTCCCACTGGATTTCCAACGCGACGGAGCTTTTTTTGATGCCGACACCCTCCCGCGGGCAGTGACACACAGCGTCAGTGCCGTGTTCCTGGGGATCAGAATTCATGCCGATGCCACACGGTGGTAGCACTTCTAAAGGCACGGAGAGCCATGAGCTCTCACAGCTCGTGTCGGGTCACGCTTAGCTGTAAATTGTGATGCTGCGATGTTCCTCCAGCAAGCCCCTTTCATCTAACCTTCCCAGAGCTGACACCAACCTCATTTCAAAGAGGATCACAAGCCACGCTGAAGCTTTACACAACTCCACTCAGTCATCTCTCTACCATCCGTGCCCAAAAGGAACCACGAAGCGCAGTAGATGCGACACAGATGGCTCTCAAAGCCCATTTAAAACACACGACCGCTATGGTCCTCACCACTCACGCATCAAGCGGCCCCAAACAAAGTTGTATGTGGATGGCTGCTGCCAAGACCATTGTCTCAGCTCCTCCAGCATCATTTCCCACAAAACCGCCCTGAAGCAGAACGTTTCTTGGTCTTGGATGAACACAACCCCAAAGCAGCCATTTATTGTGGTCTAGTCACAGAGCAACACAACAGCAGGGTTTCGTAAGATGGTCACAACCATCTTCCTGGTTCATCCAGACATCTTTACTCAAGGGAAGAGTAAAAAAAAAAAGAAGAAATGAAAGATCTTGTCAGCTTTACTTTGCACCAGCCATTCGCACTGTTAAAATGCTTTTCCTAGTGTCCATCCAGAAAATAAAAACCCATGGAAGCGCTGCTCCATCCCTGGAAGTGCTCAAGGCCAGGCTGGATAGGGGTCTGGGCGACCTGGACTGGAGAGAGGTGTCGCTGCCCATGGCAGGGGTTTGGGCACTGGGTGAACTCTGAGGTCCCTTCCAACCTAAACTATTCCATGACTGTAGGAAAAAAATGCCATGGGTTCTCAGGCCAAAAGAAGGAAACAGCCACTCCAGGTCTGAAGAAAGACTCAATCACCAGAAATGTGGTGCCACCATAATACCCCAGAGGACAGAAGACATGAAGAGGATAAGGAGGGCTACCTGCCCTTAGAATCATAGAATTATTAGGGATTGGAAGGGACCTTGAAAGATCATCCAGTCCAATCCCCCTGCCACAGCAGGATCCCCTAGATAAATACCCACACAAAAATTCCCCAAATTTACCCCCAAAATCCCCTCAAGAATCCGACCCCTGGTCATAACCACTGAGCACAGCCATCTACCCTCCCCTCCCAGACCCTGAGCAAGTTCTGCGGACTCCTCCTCATGAATAACTCCCCCGTGGAAGCAAACACTGCCGCATTCATTTCGCACACAAAACCAGCTTTATGAGAAAATATGCTGCTCGCAAGGCTGGTGTTAACGTGCCCAGCCAAGAGGGCACTGTCAAAGATGGCATTTTGCTTACCCCAACTTGACCAGTGACATTTCTGCCTCTTTGTAAACAAGCACAACTCGCTGTGTTTTCTTCTCTGCCAGCACAAGACCCATTTCTTTCAGACCTGGTTTTATTATGAAACAAGTGCTTTTAATTTGCCATGATTTTAGGACTCAGTTCTGATTTATTCAAGTTTAATTATCACATCTGAAAACCTCCTGGTTCAGTTACTCTGCTCGTACAACTACCTACGTCGTGTAAAAGCACAGAGAGAGCTTCTGCCTCCAGCAGATCATTATACAACGTCACAGAATCACACAGAACATTAGGGATGGGAAGGGACCTTGAAAGATCATCCAGTCCAATCTCCCTGACACAGAAGTACCCATCAACCCCTCATCCTTTCCACGGGACTCCTTGTGAAAAGAGAATCTCCACCTTCTTTGCAGCCACCCATTCAATACTGAAACATGGTACTGGGGTAATACTGGCAGATAAGGTGTCCCATAGCAGTTCACAGAATCACAGAACATTAGGGATTGGAGGAAAACTCGAAAGATCACCCAGCCCAATCCCCCTGCCACACCAGGATCACCTAGATCCAGTCGCACAGGAACATGTACAGGTGGGTTTTAAACATCTCCAGAGAAGGAGACTCCACAACCCCGCTGGGCAGCCTCTTCCAGGGCTCCATCACCCTCACTGGGAAGAAGTTCCTTCTGATATTTAGACGGAACCTCCTCTGTTCCAGCTCACACCCATTGCCCCTTGTCCTATCACTAGATGACATTGAGCAGAGCCTGGCTCCATCCTCCTGACACCCACCTTTCACATATTTCTAGACAGTAATGAGGTCACCCCTCAGTCTCCTCTTCGCCAAGCTAAAGAGACCCAGCTCCCTCAGCCTTTCCTCATCAGAGAGGTGTACAAAGCTTTCCAGCAGGACTGAGAGAAATAGCAGGGTCAGTCTGCTTTGAGGCAGACTGTGAGTACTGAGGGTGTGAGTTTTGAACACTGAAGTTAAAAATTACACTTCTGTGAGTTTTATTTTCTTGGTAGTTAATTTGTGACACCTCAGAAGAGTCTTTATTGGAATGCAGGTTCTGAAAACCAATGCATTTGAGGTGGTTAACACGAGTGTTCAAAATGATTACTCACCTTGAAAGTTCAGGTCATGAATTTTCTTCACAATTCTGACACTTTCCTGACTTTGGAAACTTCAGGATATGACTTAATTCTTCCTCAGTAACTTTGAAAGAGGAATAGTGTTACTTGAGTTGTGACCGTAAGTACACGTGTACCAGCTTAGTGCCTTTTACAAGATGATCTCTGTGTATAAATCCTTGTATCAGTTAGGCTTCATATTGGAGTAGCTGAATATTTCAGAGTTATGCCAGAATAAATCCTTGATTTCATGGCAATTCTAGGAAAACTGTAAAGTTTTACTCCACTTGCATAATTTTGTGGCAGGTTTTTAAAAGTTCTCTCAGGTGCCTAAAAATATGTCTGGGAAGAGAAATCAACATGTTCTGCACAAAAGCTTTAAGAACTGAATCCAAATGAATATGAAGGGCTTTTTCTTATTTTTCCTGTTTATTGTCATATGTACTGAGGCGGGAGCAATTTCCAAGACTGAGTTTCTAGCCTGCACTCCATCTGATGTCTCAGATGTTCCAAGAGCTGCTGTGGCCATTTACAACTGTTAATCCTTCAGCATTTTATAGAAGGAGGTCACAAGAGCTGTTGGCTGCAGTGCTCGGAAGACTGCTTTCAGCTTTGGAATAGCAAATTTCCAGTGTGGAGTATTGTTATAAAGCCAGGAACTGCTATAAATAAAATCACTGAAATGGAAGTTGAATTGAACTGTGCTGGAGGAGGTGGTTCTATTTACAGTAAAGTATAATAGTTCATCTTGACTTATAGTCTAAATAGACAGTAGACTACAGAAGAAAGAAAGCAGTGTTGCCTAGTCATGTTCTTCAGGTCTGGGGCACTAGAACAACTTTGAAAGGCAGTCTAAACAAAATTAATGCACGAAACTCGATAAGAATTCTTCGGTTTAAATTCCATTCATTGAATCCTTCTAGAGTTGTTCTGCTTACATTGGAAGAGTACACACATAACTTTAGTCAAATCACCTCTAGGCTATTGGTGTTTATGACTAATGACTGAAGGAAAATTGCAGGAGACATTGCTTGCATTGCTTTGGATGTACCTTAAATATTTTTGTATTCGCAGTTCATTTCTGGGGTATGGTACCAGCAATACAAAAAAAATGCTCTTTGTATGGGGCTGAAAGGACATATTTTAATCAAAGACAGTAGTTATTGCCATTTCTTTCTCTTGGAAGTTTAATACTGATAAAGTCTTTAGCCTCTCTTCACTGTTGTGCAAGCAAACAGATTTATCTCTGCCATGGAATGCCTTAAATTGGCCTGAATATATGCACTGAAGATAATTATTGGAGATCATAGAATCACAGAATCATTAGGGATTGGAAGGGACCTCCAAAGATCATCTAGTTCAATCCGCCTGCCACAGCAGGATCACCTAGATCAAGTCACACAGAAACACGTCCAGGTGGATTTTAAACATCTCCAGAGAAGGAGACTCCACAACCCCTCTGGGCAGCCTGTTCCAGTGCTTTGTCACCCTCACTGTGAGGAAGTTCCTTCTGATATTTATATGGAACCTTCTGTGTTCCAGCTTACACCCATTGCCCCTTGTCCTATCACTAGATGACATTGAGATGCTTAATGTAGGACCTTTAGGTCAGATCTGTCCCAGGGGCAGAGTTCTGCAGCCCCGTCCCACTCATCTTTCCCGAGAACATACTGATATACAGTGTCAGCAACCTGACATTGCTCAGAGGTTTCTACCTATGTTTGCACAAAGAGAAAGTTTGGGAAATATAGCCCTTGGGCATCTCCATCGGAGACTGTGTAAAATGTCAGTCAAGAGTGACTTGCTGGTTCCTACATCTATTTTCAGAGAAGGTTGTACTCCTAAAGAATTGTTAAAAAGCTGCTGTTATGGTAGAGCTGCTCTTAAAAGCTCCTTTTTAAAGCTAGAAACTTTGAAGGACATAACTATCAAAATGTTTAGGTGTTTTTAGTGATTAAAGTGTCAATAAGTGACCCAGGTAGATTAAAAAAAAGACATTTTGGTAAATCAGCAATTCAGGTCAAAGTATTCTTGCTAATACCTTTTATTATGCGGCTTTGCTGTATCATTTAACTGCAGAAGGCACTTGATAGACAAACACCTTGAGTTGTTCTAGTTTGATTTCCTGGCTGTTACTTCAGTGAACCAGATACTCTTTGTCCAGTGATTCGCTATGTTGTTGATGTTCTGATTGGGAACATAACTGTTCACACATAATCTTCATTAAGTGGCCCTATAAAAAGATACTGGCAAAAATAAGGAAAGTCTTGAACCTTGAGAACCTTGAGACCTGCATCCTCCGAGACCTGCACCCACTGGAATTTGCACATTCTTTGCTTCTTGTGCCTTTTCTGAAGCCGGCTGCTTTGCAGACGTTTCCTTTGCTTTGGTTGTAGTTTGCTTTGGCTGCTTTCCTGTCCCTTTTGTTATTAAATGCATTTTCAAGCATGGTCTAATGTCTACTGTTAACCCACTTCTCAGCCCAGGGCCGGACTCGACCATCGAGGCGAATCTCCTTCTCCTTCAGCATCTCTCCACTCATTCCTAAGTCTAAAACTCTCTTTTCTATTGGCTCTTCTTCCAGTGATGATGAGGAGGAGTTGGATAGTAAGTAATCGTTTTCTCTGCGTTTCAGCCATTATGGGTGAAAACAAAGGGAAATCTGATTTTTCTGGTTTAAACCTTGACGTTTCACCTTGCAAACATTGAACTAACTTCCTGCAGCATGGTGTCTAACAGCTTTACGTTAGTCCTGTATCTGAATGCTGACTACTGACAGAATAAAAGGATTATAATTGAAAGAGCCTTGTACATCGGCATCACTGTGTCTCGTCCGGTTAGTTTTGGTCAATATCCATGTGGCAGACATCATGATCTGCTACTCTGACCAACAATACAGTTGAAATCTTTCTATTGAGATGATTCTGTTGACATTAAAACCAAAATATTGAGATTGTTGCAGTGCATGGAGTTAATGGAAGAAGTGTAGATCCGTGCATCTACAAGTAGGAGCAAATGCATTGCTTGGTGGAAGTAGGAGAAGAATTGAGGAGCCCTGATACTAAATTCTGAAGGTCTTGGCTGCAACTTCACCATTCCCTTACTGAGCAAATAACATACACTGCAGCCAAGCCCTTAAACCATCAAGGTGTTCCTATCTAGGGCCTGATACTATAATCAGAATAGTTTTGTGGTATACGGTAGCTTCTTTTTCTTCCTGCAAACCCAACTAAGGGAGAAGATTGAATTAATCTAATCTGGAATCCTCTTGGATCTTTTAAAATAGGCTTACCAAAGGTAATTGAAAATGTTTCCTGTGTTTTTAAGCATGTTTTATTAGACTGTTGAAATAAAGCAGAGCAGGTAACTGTCTAAAGAGAAAATTCAGAGCAGCTGCGTTAGTTCAAACCAAAGGTTTGCAAGGAGACTAGCCCATGTCCTCCATACTGGAATGGGTGATTTCAGCAGAATTTGGGTTTTTTCTGAATTAAAAAATGTCTGCACCGTCCATGCTGTAGGTGTCTAAATGCTCCTCCTTTCCATGCAAAGTCTTCACTGTGGATTTGTTCCTTCCTACGAGAAGTCCTGTGCTCTTCCCAGGTCTCATACTACCCAATTCCATACTAAAGCTCCTTTCTCTTTGCTCCCTGCCCTTCTCTTCTGCCTTTAACAAAACTCTCAATGCGCGGTCCCCACCAACAGAACTGCAAATGTGCAGCTGTGCGTTGATGTACACTGAGTAATCTTGGCTGAACTTTTTGATGGATTTGGGTTTTTTATTGTTTGTTTCTTTGCTGTGGGTTTATTAATTTGTTTGTTTACTTGCGGCACCCAGCCATTAAGTCATTCCTAGACAGGTTAGAGAGCTGCAGTTTTAGGGAGTATTTCTGTTAGCCAGCATTTATCTTCTCTCCCTCAGTAGTGCTGCTGTTAATGATGAACATTTGAAATAATGTCAGATATTGTCTCAAACAAAAATGTTGCTGTCTTTACATGTGTTTTGTTTCCTCATATTTGAGGGCACTGTGGTGACTTTTATGTAAAGGTTGGTTTAGCCACAGCTATTCCTAAGACTGCTTTGGCAATGGGCATTTTTCATGTAGTAATCCCAGACCAGTTTGTTTATTTTTTTCACGACTTCAGGGTTCATCTCTCACAGGAGGATGGATGTGTTAGCACTGGGATTGCACTTGCGCTTCACTAACAGCTCATCTTCATGGACTTTATGGCTTGTAGCACAGCATTGATCATACAGTTCTATATTGCAATCTGAAATAGGAAATCATAAGGAGGCTTTTATCTTGTTTTTTGTCTGGATCTGTTTTGCCTGCCCATGTCAAGAATCCTCACTTTTATGATAACACATTTACAGTAAAAGAGAAATGGTACATAAATGAAGCTGCCATGTATTGTACTTTCATAGGGTGCTGGAAACCCATCATAAATACTGAATTATTGCAGCTCCTGACTCAGTGGTTGTTCATACTTCTTACTCTAGTTGCAGAGAAACAAAGAGGCTGGTGAAATACTTAAACCCAGTCAAATCGATGAATCTATCAGAAGGAACAACTAAGGAGGCCTTAACCCACGTTGAAAGCAAACTAGAGGTGAAACGTGAACCAGAGTGACTGGAGCATTAACCAGGGATTTGGGAGTCTGTAAATTGCTTGTGTGATCTGAGGAGGCTCTCAGGTAGTGGATATTATATAAAGCCCCAGCACAGACAGCAAATTGAATCATGGGCTTCATTTGATGTGTGTGTTACAGGATTACTAACTTTGATGTGTTTAGGATAGATCATTCATTAGATGAAAGATTTTGCAAAGGAGATCGTAACAGGGACCTCCAAGCAGCAGTTGGGTAAAGGGCCTGTATTTCAGTTTCTCAATATGAAGAAATGATATTTCTGTCTCAGGCTCTGTTAACACTTGAATCAGCTTTAGGAAAATGTGTGGTTTAGAATCCTAAAGCACAGTATTGTATGCACAGTTTTGCCTAATGCACTAGCTGCGTTTGGATACAGAGCCATCTTTGCCTCTCATCATCTAAGGGCGATGCATTCACCCTTAGCTTTAATATATTAACGGAGTTTGAGGCCAAGATACTGTTTTTCATGACACGTATATGCAGAAACCTAAGAAGCCGATCAGTCATGCTGCTTCTTGAGCTTCCCACAGGATTACAAACAGTGCTTGGTGGGAAGGTTTGAGGGTTGGAGTCCTGACAAGCCCAGTTACTGGAGAGAGCCCTCTCTCCTGGGTCATTTCATCCTCATTTCAACGTGTTCTTCGATTCTGGTAAATGGTGTCACCTACCTAAGCTGCTCCAATGCATTGTGCAAGCAGGTTTCTTGTGGCATAAAGAGAACTTGTGTCATTGGCAGGGCTTCAGCTTCATGTCGAAAGTCAGACTTTCCTCAAGCACAGTGTTCCGTGACTAAGCCTGAGGCTGGTAATGTTGTGTGGAAAATGAAATAAGGCTTCCCTTGTTTCCCTCACTCTTTATGAAGTGCTTCAGGATTTTGATGGGAAAATGAGCTATAATTTTGTCATGCAGACTTTTTATATATGAAACCCGGATGTGTTGTACAATAAATTCTTTCTAGTGGTGTTATAAATAAAAGCGTCGTGGCAGAAGGATACTTGTTTATACTTATTGAATTGGCAGTTCTGATTGAAATGCCCTGATTTACCAGCAAATTTAATGGATTCACGTCCTTTGCTTATGAGCTGAAGAAAGGTAAAAATACTAACCAGGCTTTCACCTCAGCATCTAATTTGAGAGCACCTAAGGATACAGAGAACAGGCTTTATCCTGAGCACACATAATCTACTCTAAACACTCACTTCTGGAAAACATTTCCCCTTCCTCTTGAACTATCCAAATATGCAAACCATGTTTTTAAAATCGGTGGACTAAGATTGCAGTCTGACCTCCCTACCCCTCTGATCTTTTCCAGGTACGCAGGCGTTTGGTGGTCCCACAAGTCCCTCAGTTCAGAGGTAAAGTATTCTGGGGGTACCACATCTCTTTTGGTGGGAGTCCTGCAATGGGCTCTGGATTGGACAGCCTAAAGCCTTCCTGGCACCAGTACACGTCAGCTGAAACCGAAGCTCTCTGGCTTGTCCCTCGTATCTAAAGGCTGAAGAATATTTTTAGATCATGGAATATGAAAGTCTGTTCTAGCCATTGCCTCTAACAAGCCTTTATGTTTATTAGCTAATAGCACATAGCTAATAATATAATAACAAAAGAGCTAATAACAAATTACCTGTTATCAAAAAATAGCAGTTTATGCTGAGTTATATTTTACACTAAAAGCCGTCGTTTCTCCCCTTGCTTAGTTCTGGCTACATTTCTGTAACAAAGGGCAAAACAATCGTATTTTTGTGTGTTACTTTTCATCCATGCAAGCTGTGGAGAGGAGATAGATAATCTTTCCACTGCATGATGACTTTAAAAGTGTTGCCTTGGAGGTGGAAGGTGTTTGTTGCCCGAAGTTTGGTCCCTGTGTCACTGTGACAGCTTCAGCTTTATCGTATGGCTGTGAGGATCTTCACCTCTGCTCGCTGCTGTTTTCTCCTCCTTGATTTCATTTGGCTTCCATTGTTCTGCCTTTGGTTTGCGTGGTACTTCCTGTGGACACACCGTGTCCTTTAATGCAGTCATAGCTTCTTCTGTAGTTATTCTTCCACGGGAGCTGAAGCAGTCATAGGCTTGTGCATGGCAGAAAACATCTGGCATCCCAGAAATGCCAACATCAATACAGACGACCATTGTGTTGTATTACTCAGTATGGGTTTCCTCGTTTCTCAGGGGAGGCTTTGCAGCCCGTGCGGTTTCTGTAAAGATACTCCCTGCCTTCTCAGAGTTCATTAAATGCCCTTCTCTGGAAGGAGATGTCTCTCTAAAGGATGTGTGCATGTCTGAATCTTTCTACCTAAAACGTCGATGATTAAGTGCCAAGACGGGCTGCGTATCTGCAGTAGTGTCCTACATGTGAATGAGCAGATGCTGGGAGCTGGCTGGTGGTTATTTGGCCCCGAGAGCGGCAGAGGGTGCTATGGCAGGGTTTGAAAATGGAGATTGCTCAAAACCTGATGAAAGGGTTCCTTCAAATACCGAACAAACTGCTAGATTGCTGTCTTGTCTTCACTTTGCCTTCTCTGGTATAATGCCATAAAGCAACCCGTGACTCTGCTGCATAGTAAATGTGTTTGTCCTTCAAAAACTAACCAATCCATTTAATAGCTGCTTTGGGAGGAAAGAAATTAACCTCTTTCTGTTTAATTTTAGCATATCTGAAGAGAGCAGCAGTGTCCCCGCTGGTAAAGGTGTAACAAAAGTCAGTCGCACCTTCAGCTACCTCAGGAATAAAATGTCCAGCAGCAAAAAGAGCAAAGTAAGTGCTTCTTGTGATTTATACCACCATGAAATACCCATAGGCAGCAGAGATGAATTCTCTATTTCAGTGTGTTTTCGTAGAGTAGTATTTATGTCTGAGCTTGACTTTCTTTTCTTTTTCCTGCCTTTTGTGAGGAGAGGATTGTCTGTGGGGTAATAGGGAATAGCTACATGGGACATCTTAGCACCCCAAAACTGAAATGCAGCTAAGGTGAATGTTTTTGTGCAGTTGTTTTGCTGCTTCTCCTCACAGAATGAAGCTTCATTTATTATAGAGAATAGGTTGTGCTCCAGCATGAGCTATGGCTTTGCAGTGATTGATGAGTCTAATTTTTACAGAACCTGAGAGGTGTTTTATAAAATGAGGACAAGAGTTGTAAGACAGGACTGGCTGCCAAAGCCCATATTGTGTTTCCCTTTCATTTTTAACATTGCCACAAAGTTCCTGTGCACTGCTGGAGTAGTTGCTCACACCATAGCTTTTAGTGATGGCCAGTATTTGTATTTTTCCCTCTTTTCCATCCTTGAAACCCTGAAGTTTAATTTCATGAAGGTTCAGTGCTGCTCAGGACAGCTGAATTTCCTGGAAATAGCATTATTTAACGAAATAATTACATTAATGCTAAATACATCACACAAATGGGCTGTTATTGCCTTAGGTTGTCCCCTGAAGATTTATATATGTTTGTGGGTTTTTTGGCTTTGTTGGACTTTTTACTTGAATCTCACCTCAGTTTATCCTGTCTGACAGCAGCTGAGAGCCTCGCAGTGGGTGATACGTGCCATACAGGCAGGCGATTTGTATCTCCTATGTTGGTAAATGCTGTTGGAAGGCCCCTGAAACACATAATTGCATATTCTGATGAGTGTCTGAACAGCAAACAGGAAACAAAAGGTGGCGTAATTGTTCCTGTAGCAGAATAAGGCTGAAGAATACACACATGGGAGAGGTCACATTTCACCTGCACAAACAGATCTAGTTTTAGCCTTCCCCAGCACAAGCAGTTGTTGTTGTAGCCTGAGTGTTCTTCTAAGTTTTTGGAAGATTGCATCACCTTTGCAATGAGGTAGCAGCTGTAGTGAGATCAGTCACCCTAACACCCAGTTCCTCTTTGTACATCTGCCTTTAAAGATGCAAACTGCAAGCACAAGTGGCTCAGAACTGCTGCAGAGCAGCTTCAGGAAAATGCTGTTCCCTCCTCCAAAGTGCAATGTCAAAAAATAAATCATGCATTTACATGGCAATCTCTGTGCAAACCACTAGTGAGAAGTTGTGTTGCGTGTTGCACAGCCTGTGAGTAAGACTGGAAATTGATTAACTGGTTCTCACCCTTTGGGTGTATAATTGCTAAAGCACAAGCTATCAATAGATAGACAGACATCTACATAGATAAATGTAAAAGATCCATTTTGGAGACTTAAGAAAATAAAACAAACACTTTGCTTTGCTTGTGTTAAATAAGTGCAGTGTGTTTTCAGTAACTTCAGGAAAATTACTGTCGATAAAGACCTGCTCCAAAACCCCAACAATCATTAGCAATGCAGAAACTGCATTTCATATCGGTTCTGATACTTTGACTAACTAAAGTTACGATTTCTACTCAGCTCATGGTGGGATGTTTTCATTACAGACATTTTTTCAGATCTTCAGCTGTATGTTGAAATAATTTGACCTAAAATTTCTTGGGAACACTGATTAGTCAGAAGGCTGAAGAAAACCTGTAAGAGTTAAAAACTGCAAACCTTGAAAGAGGAAGTTGGACAGGAAGAGTTGGTTTCTGCTGCTCTCTGGTCTGTCAGGAGGGAGAGAGGCTTCAGCTTCTTTCTAACTAGTGGTTATAGGCTTTATTTTTCTCCAGACCTTCAGAAATGCACCAGTTTCAAAGATAATCCATAAAGTAAAGCACATCTGAGCCTACTAATGCCAACAGCTCTTGTATAAACAGTTATGTGAAAGAAGATAAAGGTGTTTGGATATTAAGTAGAGGGGATACCGATGGAAGTTAGTGTGAATTTAGCCCTGTCCGGCTAAATTTGTGCTTTATCTTATTTGGGGATTATTCTGTGACTCTCTTGAAATCAGCGGCATGCACTGATACTCTCTTGTGAAGTCAGGAACGTGCGAGAGCTCTGCCAGTTAGAAAAGTTAACTAGTTTGCTCGGTCTTGGTAGTTGGTGGGAAATGATGACCAAAAAATTAGCATGAGTAATTTCTCTTTTTCCCTGACTTGCGCAGTGGTTAGACAGGGCTGCACCATCAGCAGCATTTCAGTGTCTTTTATAAGAGTTGTGTGAGTTTGAAAGGACCATGAGACAGGGAATATTGTGACCTGTAGAGCAGGAGGAGCTCAAACAAGTGAAACGTTTCTGTCTGGGAAATCTTGTGCAGCACTGAAGGACTACGTAGCATCTCTGAGGTATGTTAAAATTCACTTTTTCTGTATCCCAAACATCGCAGAAGATTTTATTTACCACCTCCTGCCTTTTAAGTGGGTGGTCTCACATTGACCTTCTAAATGACTTCTAAAGTGTTCATCCCATCCTCTCCTGCCTCCTTTTTTTAGGGGGAGAGGGGTTAGTAATTCTTTTAGCTGTGGAAATGATGATAGGGCAAGATGAAAGCAGTAGAAGAGTAACTGAAATAATCTTCAAGGAAGTCAGCAGCAATCGTTCCGCCCTCCCCCTTTTGCTCAACTCTTTGCTGCCTGCCATCCCCTCAGCTGGCTCTGCTGGCAGCTCTGAGCCATCACGATGGGCTGATGCTGGTGGGGAGCAGCTCTCCTCTCCCTGGGGGAAGGATGTCGATAAAATGGAATCGATTTTCCGACGTACCTCAAATAACAGTGAAGCTAGTAGGACTTAAGCACTGGGAGGTAAGAGCTTTGCTGTTCTTTCAAAGTGGGATCTGCTGCTGCAGCGAACAGTCTGTTATTTCAGTCATGCAATGAAGTCGTGCTACCTGTTGTGTCTGTTAGTGCACATTGGTGTAGTGTCAGCCGCAGCGCTGGGCTGCAAGTCACGCTAGCAGCTCTGATAGCACAGGAAAGTGGTTTCTGTTTTGCAGCCTTTTTTTAAAAAGAACGTCCCGTAACTACCACAGCAGACTACAGAAATGAAATCTCATTTTGAGGCATCGCTTGTCAGTGGTATGGCTGGCATCCCCTGAAGTTTGTTGTTTCCTCTTTGAAAGTGGTGCACCCATTTCCTGTTTTTCCTGGAGCTAGTCAGTTCTAATTAAAATGGTTTTTACGGTGATTTTTATGAATACAGGGTGTTATTGCAGACTCTGTAATCACTGGGCTTTGCAATAAGCCTCAGGTACATTTGAAGTATAGGATGTTGTATCTTCTTTCCATGTTCTAAGCATGAGAATCACAAAATCTACCTTGAGCAATGGGTGGTGTTTTCTTCTGGAACTCCAGGTGTCAACTGACCAAGGACTAAACTACAGAGTTTTAGTTCTTGAATCCTGCCAGGCTGGACGTTGATGGGTGGAGAACAATGGGGCTGTGGAAGTTTACGTGGGATTCTGAGCTGATGGTTCAAAGGAGGCAGAGATATGCCACAGAGCAGACTCTTCCTGGCAGGTCTTCTGTTTCAGACAGGATTATTCTGGACAATAATGCTCCAAGTTTTGCTTATTTTCAGCAATAGACTTTCTGTTTGAGGCTTTGCAGGGAGAGACTCTGACAGTGCCATTTGGCCTGGGGTGTGCTGGAGAGGGGAGAGCTTAGGGTGAGTTACTTATTACTGGGGTGTGTCATCAAAGGCTCAAAAGTTTCCCTGCCGTGAGTGCACAGCTCAGCACCTCCTTTAACTGCCTCACAGTGGTTGCTCTCATGGGCTGCTCTGCAGCTTTCTGATATTTAGGCTGTGACATTATTTAGCAAAGGGAACGTGGTATATGAATAACCAAAGGTATAGATAAACTCACAGAAGCTTATCTCTGCCACTTGCTGGTGAAGCTTCTCTTTCAGATGCCATGAAATCCACAGTAACAAAATACAGAAGTGGAGCTGAGTTGTATGGTAAACCTTTTATAGGGTGATAAATACACAAGGAGTCTTTATCAATTGGAGACATTTTTCAATGTGGATTTTTTTCTGTAGTGTTTCCCTTTAAAATTGTTAGAGAGAATTCCAAATCCATAAAAGGCCACGGGGAAAAGTGTTTCACATTGTTAGTGTTCTTCATTAATAATGCTCTTGCAAAGCATGAGCCTTACCAGTTGACCTTAAAAATTAACTGTGCTGAAAGTGCGATGCACGTTACCCATGGTGTTTGTAGTTAACACGAATCGCTGAAAGTGCTGCAGAGATTGAAAAGATCCCAGAAGTCATTAAACCAAGAAAATACTATGAAAAGTGGAAGAAAATAGCTGCCTTCAGAACAGACTTGGTTTCATCTCTGCTGTGCAGAAGGCTCTGCGATGCAATAGTATGTTTATCCATGTCCTGGTTCTAGGGCCAAAGGTGGAACCCCCATGGGACATACCATTTGTAATAGGAGAATTTTAGAGTAAGAGAGAAAGATCAGGTGACTGGAATAAAATGCTAGAACTTTAATGGGGAAAAATAAGAGGGATAATGAGAAGAAAGAACTAATGTACAAAGAAGCAGTAGAACTGAGCTGCAGTCTGGAGGGCTGCTAGGGCCTCCAGAAACGTTGAGGTCAGGACAGGAGTGGGACACTGGCATGGAGGGACATGGCCCCAGAGCGACTGAGGCTGGCGGAAAGGTTGCAGTCCTGGAGTGGAGCTCAGAGGAAAACTGAAGCCAGAGCAGAGTCAGGATACTCAGGCGGCCAAGGCTGTGAGGACGAAACACAGAGCCTAAAAGGAAATGCACAGCAACTCCGAAACACCACGTCAGCAATGATGTCTGTCTTCCTCTCCACTCTTTCTTCCTGCAGAACCCCCTTCACACTCCCACCTCGCACCACAGTGTCTGTTCAATTAAAACATTCCCCCCCAGCAACCTCCCCACTCACCTGCCAGTGTTGCTGCTAAATCACTGCACATGGAACAAGGGGGCAAAAATGAGAGGGAAATACATAAACTGAGTATCGATCAATGCCAACCCAACACAGTCCTTATCCATGGGGGCTGTAACCTGACTTTTTTTGTCCAGGAGCCATGCAGACTGGAGACTGTCGTTAAGGTGTGCAGCAATCGATAGTGCCAAAGGCAAACACTGAAGAATTCGCGACTAGAGCATAGACCTCTGTGAAGTAACGAGATGTTTCTTCATTTTCTCTTGGCAGGAAAAAGAGAAAGATAAAGAGAAGACTAAAGAGAAGGACAAAGATTCCAAGGAGAAGGAAAAAGATAAGAAGCTATTAAATGGACATCTCTTCACTGCAACGTCTGTTGTAGCCCAAGCAACCTGTTACCACTGTATGAAACCTTTCAATAAGGATTCGTACTACTGTGCAAGTAAGTTGGGGGTTGTTTCCCCCTTTCCTTTTGTTTTTTGTTAAATCTGACATGGGAAATGCGAACCTTATACTCTAATTTTGTCTTGCTTAAGGAAGTGGCGTAGGAGGGAGACTTTGCAGCTAGTTACTCGTGCAACAGCATGTTGCCTTGTGGAAGGTGTCCTGAGTTGAGCTGTGGCTGCAAGGAGTTGTCCTGCAAGGGCAGGAAGGGTTAAGATGGCTGAGAGGACAGCAAAAGCTGGCTTGGACTGTGGCTTTTATTTCCAATAGGGAAAACAACGTCCCATTCATCTGTAGTGTATTGCTTTAGTTCTCCGAAACACTGCTTCGGGGATCCCTCAGTGGGAACAGCAGAGTACAAAAAGGAAATATCCTCTGTTCCCCCTTTATATGTGAACCTGCATCACAGGTCAAATGGCAGCTACCTGTGTGCATTGGGGAACGTGCAGTACAGTGCACACACTATGGAAACCACAGCAAAGGGTTTCTGCAAGACTTGATGACTGTTCTCTTTTCTTATCAGACAGTTTCTCAGGCCTGTAGCTCAGTAAGGTCAGAAGCATTTGTGTGGTCGAGACCAGAATGGTGTCTGGTTTACACAGTGACCAGAAGCTATAGAATGTGCAGACAGAAAAGGCTTTTTTCCCACTGCTCTTCTCACTCTCAGTAACATTTTTTTACTTCGCTGGCCTTGAGATGAGTCAAAGCGTGTACGGGAATTGCTCCCAGTACACAAGACATCTCCGGTGAGCAGGGGACGGAGCAGCCAGCTGAATCCCAAATGGCAGTTCTGTGTTTCCTGGAAGCGAAGAGGTGTCAGCCAAGTTGTTTGCGTGAGACACACTCTGTGTCAGCCTGATGGGAAATGGAAAACATCAGCAATTAGAAGCCCTCAAATGCATCCTCTCTTTTTCACTCTTGACTTTCTTAACAGCTTCTGAAGCCACTTACAAAATCAAATGTATGTCACAGTTTAACTGTCTATGTGCTGATGAATTGAAATAATCCAACAGTGTCATATTTTTTCTTTTGCATAGACAGGCTTTATTTTTCACAGTAAGTTTTCTGCCTTGACCAGAGAATGAATACCATGGGAAAAGTGGTCAGGGCCCAAGTTAGGTTGTGAGCTCACATCTGAAAGTGTCTTTTTTCCACATAACATCTCAAAATCATCCATCAAATGCCATGCAAAAGACTGATAAGCAGCAGCAGAGGCTCAGTTCTTCCTGAAACGTTGTAGACTATGTCTTTCCTACAGAAGCAGTAGTGCCTCACTGCGGCCATCACTTCTCTGTCTCGTCTGTGGATAACGTTTTCTTACTGCCTTTTAAAGCGCTTGATCATTTCAAATCAGTGTCTCAACTTTGAGTGACACCCCCAGTATCCTGAAACACTTAGTCGGTGCTGAAAGATTCAACACGCTCTAAAACAAATGGGCAAGCCAGAAAATCCTAAAATTTAAAAGCTCTCTTTTATTTTTTATGATCAGCGATGCAGAAAAGAAGCATTTTGGGGTTTTTAGTATGACTGATACAGAGGAGTTAGATGAACTTCCTGCCTGCTCAAGAGTTGAATTGGAGGGATAAAGTCCCTGAAACAAGTTATTTTATCTAAAAAAATGTAAAAGCTGGATTGCAAAGTGGTACCTAGTAAATAGCTGCCTGCAGGCTTTCAAGGCTTTAGTGTGAATGTAATGGTTCTGAATTGCCTTGCTGCCTCTTTTCTTGCACCAGAAACTGGTTCTGTCCTTCTTCCTTATTTGATGTGAACAATGACACTGCTTGTGGGTTTTTGCAAGAATATACAGGTTTCTTTCTCTCTCTCACAGGAAACTGTGGGACACCAGCAGAGCAGCAGTGCCCCATATGGCCTTACCCTTACCTCTCACATGGCAGATAAATTATTGGCTTTTATAAATAGTCCCAAATGCAAGAAGCTTTAAGAATGTGGTCATATTTTGTGATTCTGAGCATGGAATTTTCTTCTAGAAATAATTCAAAACTGTTCGCTTACAGTGGAATATGTGTAATTCATGCTCTGTAGGAATACGTATTTCTGGAGTGGAATGAGAAGAACCAACAGGTTTTCTCTAAGCTACTGAATCTCATCTGAGAGCATTTGGGTTGTAGTCTTTCATCTGTCAGAAGAGTTCTTGTTTCAAACCCAGTGATCCAATATTATGAAAAACCCCAGTTTTAATCCTTTTTTAAAACTTCGATTCTGAGAAATCTGCAGGCAGAGATAATGGACAGAGTCAGGATACTCTGAAAAAGCTCTGCAGCTTTTGCTCTGGCAGATATTCAGCAGAGTAGCATGAAAGCATGATGCTGTTTGCCCTGGTAAATGCTGTGGTTTCGGACCAGAACAGTGGCTTCATCGGTCTAATGTTCAGCAGGAAGTTCCAACCTCACAGCCGTGGTCACTGACAGATGCTCCTGTTACTTTGTCTGATAGCCCCGTAGTACAGCTGCAGTTGGTTCCAGGACTTTAGATCTTGGTTATGATATGTCTGACTTTATGTCCTTCCCTTTTCTTGTCTTTTGGATCCCATAGTCCTTGTCTTGATAGGAACAGTATTTGTGTTTCCAGAGAAAGCATTGACATTACAATTGGCTTCTGGGGTTTTTTTTCCCCTGCCTCTGCTTTCCATCTTCCTTTTTGGAGGAAAAACTCTGGTCTTTTTTTCTTTTAATTTAACACCCGTTAGGACTCTGGTGGCTCAACCTTCATTGATTTTTAAACAGAATTTCCTGTTAAATTCCACGAGGACGTCTTGTTAACAAAACAAAGGGCTAATTATCAGAGAAAGCAGCCTGTCCCTCAGTATCTGTGGCTACTCCTGTAAACCACAAGGATGCCTGAAAGCTGTTAACTCTCAGTTGTGTGAGATATCAGTTCAGATTACAAACTCCAGAACCTGATCTGTTGTCTGTGTTTTTTTGTGTAATTGGGTTTTTTTACTTTTGACAGACTGCAATGCAATTGTTCACAAAGGCTGTAAGGAGAGTTTTGCTTCTTGTGCAAAAGTCAAAATGAAGGTAAGAGATTTCAGATACTCTACTGAATAAACAAAAAGCTTTGAACAGTTTAATGTCCAGATAGCAGACAGATAACATCTTTTACCGTATATCCCCTAATATCCAGCATGCTGGCAAGAACTTCAGCCCTGTGTTATGGTGAAGGATTAGAGTGTCATGAAATTCCCCAGACCCACATGGATTTGTCCCCGGGACTCTGTGAATGCTGCAGCTCAGCACCACGGAGTGTTTGTTGACAGCAAATTCTTTACGTTGTTCTCTCCAGTACATAGGAACTGGTGATATCTCAGGTGTCATGGTCTGTCCTGCACTTCTAATTAGAAAAAAACCAAACAACAAACCCATATATCTTAATTCTCAAATGCTGCGTCCTGTAAGACATGATCATGTGCATATAATTCAAACTATTTCCTACTACTGTCATTCAAATTATTAAATGTATATGGTGGTTATATGAGGAATGTGCAGAATCTGTGTTTGACTCAAAAGTGAGGAACTTCTTAATATAATATATTTTTACATATACAATCATAGAATCATTCAGACTGGAAAAGACCCTTGGGATCGAGTCCAACCATCAACCCTAATCTACACGTTCACCTTTAAACTATATCCCCCAACACTACATCTCAGCAACTTTTAAACTCATCCAGGGATGGGGACTCAACCCCCACCCTGGGCAGCGCATTCCAGTGCCTGACCACTCTCTCTGTGAAGAATTTCTTCCTGATGTCTAATCTAAATGTACCTTGCTGAAGCTTGAAGCCCTTCCCTCTGGTTCTGTCACTAATTACCTGTGAGAAAAGACCAGCACAAACATCTCTACAGTGTCCTTTCAGATAGTTGTAGAGAGCGATGAGGTCTCCCCTAAGCCTCGTCTTCCTTAAACCAAACAGCCCCAACTCTCTCAGTCTCTCCTCATGTGATTTATTCTCCAGGCCCTTCACCAGCTTCATTGCCCGCCTCTGCACTAGCTCCAGTAATGTAATGATAATATTATTATATATACTATATATAATATTATATATTTTATTTCATATATATATGTATATCTGCACAGATGGCCAAGAACTGATTTGGTCTGAGAGGATTAAGAATGAACACAGCTTTTTTATTTAGTGATGTGGCACAGCCTGATGGGAGGAGGAAGAAATTACAGTGAATTTCATTTTTCTTTCAGCCACAGAAAGGGATGCTTCAGGCACATGATACCTCTTCGTTACCTACCGTAACCATGAGAAACAAAAGTAAGAAAACTGCTCTTTCTTCTGCTTAGGTGGTGGTCTGTGTCTGCTGTTCTTAACTGCTCTGACAACTAACTAATATGTAGTTTATCAAATAAAGTAAATGTTCCACATGTGTGTGTCTGGAGTTAGAGATCTCATCTAGATCTTTTACATGTCAGTTCTGCTCAAAGGTCTGTATTCTTTCCTTTGTGTGGCTGTTTCTAACACCTGACATCTCTTGGTAATGACTCTAGAAAGAAGAGGAAGTGAATTCTAGAGCCTCATTTCTTTAAATCAGCTAACAGTGCGATAGCATGAGCTGACTTTTCTCTGACACTTCCCTTCCAGGCTCACAACCAAAGGAGCGCCCTCGCTCCGCAATACTCGCCCCGGATGAGAACACCGTCACCTCAATATTCAATAACAGGAGATCTCAGCAGCCTACAGCACTTTCAAAAAGCGTCTCAATCCAGAACATCGCAGGGTAAGGATTCTCCCTACGCACATGAGTACATGTTGTCCTATCTGATGCTGAGAGCACAGCAAAATTCCAGTCTCATTCAAAATAAATTTGTGTGCTGTGATCGGTGTTGAAAGTACCAAAAAGCATCACAAAACCAGAAATAGCCGTATTATATAAGGTACCATCAGGTGTCTTCTGCACACTTATGCTCTCTGACTTCATTTAGTCATGGTATGAGTTCAGTGGCATCTGAGTTGACCTCGATAGATTCAAGGCTACTTCACAGAGATGCTGTGGGCTCTAGGAGGAAGTTCCCTTGCCTGGGCTGGGTGCTGTCCAGACATGTTCAGCTCAGGTATAGCATTAACTTTGGTGTCCATAAGGATAGGGTGGAGGCACAGAATCGCAGTCTTAATTTCTTCGCTGGCAGACTGGTCAGGGATTGGAACAGGCTGTCCAGGGAGGTGGTAGAGTCGCTATCCTGTGTAGATGTGGCACTAAGGAACATGGTTTTATTGGGCAGGGTGTGGTTGCGTTGATGGTTGTACCTGATGATCTTGTAGGTCTCTTCCAACCATCATGATTCTGTGTTTCTACGATTTGTGGAGTTTCAAGACTGCTATGTACATAATGAATTACAAAAAATCATAGAAGATCATCTAATTCATTGTTCCTACACTATCTACATATTGAATAGTTTTACACACGGGGCAGGAGCATGGGCTGGCGTGTTGTGGACAGTTTGTGTGCCCTGGCTGTTCCTGGAGACATTTGTTTCAGTCTCGTTTTTTCAGGCTTTCTCAGAGCTAGCAATAAAGACTCTTGGATTGCATTTTGCAGTGCTTGCAACAAGGACAGTGAGGATGAGAAGTGAGGGTAAAATGGAAAGTAATGAAAATAAATTATCCAAACCAGAAAATCTGGTGTGATTCTTTGTAGAAGAAGCACCATCACTCTGATCCATAGATCTTACAGCTGGTTGAGCCCCAGTGGGTGGTTGTCAGAAAACAATTAGTAAAGGTACACTTCTGTGCATAACTGCACAACACTGGCTTTGGCTTTCAGTTTGTATTTTAAATGGATTGTGTGTATTTGAAAGCATTTTTGGCTGATTTTTTTACGTCATGAATGATATTCCATGTTGTGACTTTCTGCAGAGTTGGAAATGATGACAACTTAATACACACTTGGAAATTCCTGTCGCAGTCAACGGACTCCTTGCATAAAATCAGCCGGGTGAATGAATCTATGGAGTCACTGGTTGATGAAGGTAAGAGATTCTCATAGCAGAAGGATGGTCTGAGTGCTGCTTTCCAGAATTAGAAAATCCACTTTGGCACTTTCTAATGGACAATTAAAGTGCATTTATTTGAATCTTACTGTCATAAAACAAAACAAAGCCTTGTGTAGCAAGTTCTTTAGCTTGTTGAATTGTAGGAAAAATTTAGGTTTCTGTTACGGTTGAGTTTCTTGGAATTTAACTCAGGGACAAGCATTTTCTGCACCTCTGGCCTATTCATACACCCACAGATTTTGCACTCTCTTACCTTTTTCATGCTGACATCTTGCATTTTGTGTTGTCCCCAGAGTGGAGGAGAAAGAAACTTACTCAGTTTTGTGGGTTTGGAAGAGAAGTTAGTTAAATTTATTTCTTAATTTTATATACAGTGCCTTTTTCAGGGTATAATCAGTATTTTCACATCTTAGCCAGTATTTAACTGGAAAGACCAAAATAATCTTCATTTATTAAGGACTAAACAAGAGCATGACCATGATGACAACAGAAAATTTTCCAGGTCCTGCACAGATAAGCAGTCTTTCTCAAAGATACGTGTGTGTTCATGCAGTGCACATAGTGTTTGCTTCTCCCTGCACCAGTTCTGGCTTCCTGAGCTTGAACAAACAGCCTTCACATAGATCTGAGTTCCCTCAATTCAGTTATGCAAGTGAAGGAGGATAAACTAGGTATCGATGGGGTTTTTTACCTATCTGTGATATAGTTTCTTTGCAGATAGAGAATCTAGTGTCTTCCATAAATAGTGAACTAGTTCTGTGAAACTAGCACACACAACCTTCAAAAGTGCTTTTCATAATCTGGTCTTTACATGGTATAATTCCATATGATCATTTTTTGTCAGTAGAGGAGAACATGTGTGGTGTCTGTGGTGTGACAAAGCCTAAACCTAAATGAATAGACAGGAATCTCGAATGAAACAAGTTACTACATCTTAACGGCACTTACATTGCTTTGTGAAGGTGCAGACATGAATGAAGGGCAGCTGATGGGAGACCTGGAATTAGACTCCAAGCAGCTGGAGGCAGAGTCCTGGAGCCAAGTAGTAGACAGCAAGTTCCTGCAACAGCAAAACAAAGATGTTGTCAAACGGCAGGATGTCATTTACGGTGAGTTACCTGCATCTTATTTCTTCACTCATTGTAGGGAGCTTCTCAGTATACTCACATGCATGGATTTGGGAAGCTTTAGGTCAGTGAACAGGAACATTGACTTGGTTTCCTCAGAAGCCAAAGATTCATTCCTGAACGTTTTATAAATGTGTTCTGTGAAAGCTTTCTTTCTGCATTTCATGTTCAGAAACCATCCAAAAAACCCCAGAAATTTCCTATCCTCATTTGTCTGCTGATAACATTTAAACTCTCTGTTACAGCAGAACAGCCAGCTAGGAAGTTTCCTGCCAGGTGTAAGAGCCATCAGGCCATCCTGCATGGCAAAAGCAGACTATATTGAGGATGGCATTGAGGAGTTAGGAAGGAGCAGGTAACAGTGCCAAAGGTTCACGCCTCAGCAGCAGCGTCCAAAGTTCTTTATTGTGGAATGTGTCTACCCCTCTATTTACCTCACATGTCAAACTATCAATTGATGTCTCAATAACTGAAATTGCCTGAAGCCACTTAGAGAAAACAGGTTACAGAAGAGCTTTCTAATGGCATTTTTTCCTGGTACTGAACACTCACCTACTCTACAGTGGCCTTGGTTTTGACCTTGTCCTTGTCCTGCACAGAGCTAATGCAGACAGAAATGCATCATGTCCGCACCCTGAAGATCATGAGCGATGTGTACAGTGCAGGGATGTTAAAGGAACTGCAGTATGATCAACAGGTTGTGGACAAGATCTTTCCTTGCCTGGAAAACTTGCTGCACATCCACAGTCACTTTTTCCAACGAATTCTGGAAAGGAAGAAGGAGTCATTGGCAGACAAAAGTGAAAAGAACTTTGTTATCAAGAGGATAGGTGACATCCTAGTGAATCAAGTAAGTGCTGGAAAATACTTTGCACTTCTGTGAGCACGGCTGGAAACCAGGCACTCTTTCTTCCCTTCTGTTTATGCCTGTTAGATAATCATAGCTAATGGCACTTTTACCCTTTGCACATAAAATAATCTCCTTGTCTGCTTTTTGAAGGACTTTTTGCTCTCTTAGAGGAAAAAAAATGCTGCCCATTGCATGTTACTTTTGTTTGCTCTTTTCCTTTCTTTTTTATGTGCCTTGATTTTTTCCATTGTTGGCCTTGTGCATAGAATTCCAGATGGTATGGGAAGATGTGAACTCACTAAAGTCCCAAACTCAGCTCTGTTTTGAAGAGACCCACTTGCTTGGTATAGGGTGCTTTGGACTAACTGGGTTTCATCATGTTCATTTGAGAAACTGGTAGGCACTGCTGAGATGTCCCACTGGGAGCTCAGTGCAGGTTGGAGCTCTGTGTCTCATGTCTTGCAGTTCTCTGGTGAGAATGCTGAGAGAATGAAGAAAACGTATGGCAAATTCTGTGGGCATCACAATGAGGCAGTAAACAACTTCAAAGATCTGTACTCAAAAGACAAGCGGTTTCAGGCGTTTGTCAAGGTAGGACCTGGTAGAATGGACAGAGTCAATGGGACAAGTCTGTCCTTTCTGTGCTCTGGTGACCATTTTACTACAGGACTGAAATTTTCACCTTTTCCTTAGAAAAAGATGAGCAGCTCCCTGGTGCGGCGGCTTGGGATTTCAGAATGTATCTTGCTGGTAACGCAGAGAATCACAAAGTACCCAGTCCTGCTACAGAGGATACTGCAGTACACCAAAGGTAGGGCGCAGCTGTTCCTCTCTTCTTCGTCTGTGTTTGTTCCTCCAGTGTAAATTGCTTGGATCCTTTTAAGCTGAAGCATATTTCCTTAAAATAACCCAGCTAGTCTAGTCACTGTTGTTCTCAGCTGTAGTGAGATAACTTAGTTTCATATCTCCATTTAGGATGAGTTATTTGGGTGCCTTGATTTAGCTGGTATAAGTCTGTCTGTAGCTAATAAGACTCTAAGCAATAAGCTTAGACTCTGAAGTCTCCCAGCTTTCTTTTCTTGGTAACAGCTAATATATGTGCTTGATTTGTGCATCTCACCTCTACTGTCTCACATACAGAGTATATTAGAATACTCCCCACCGGTAACCATATGTGTGAAAGGTTTTGTGAAACTTTCCATAAGGGGGAAAAGCCTGTCCTTGAAAGTATTAAAAAGTGACAATGTGGGAATCTGGGAGGGAGAAGAGGAAAAAAGTGAAATCAGAACCTTAGAGTCTACAAGGATGAAGTGAAATTGAGGTACTTTTCTTTCTGTTCAAAGAACATGAAGTGGAACACGAAGATTTGACTCAGTCATTAAACCTCGTTAAAGATGTGATTGCTGCAGTCAATAGCAAAGTCAGCAATTATGAAAAGAAAATGCGTCTTGGTGAGATTTACAACCGGACGGATAGCAAGTCCATCATGAGGATGAAGAGTGGCCAGATGTTTGCAAGAGAAGACTTGAGGCATCGGAAGCTTGTCCGAGATGGACCTGTTTCACTAAAAAATGCAGCTGGCCGGTTAAAAGGTAAGAGTGCCCTGCCTTCTGCCAGGGGAGGATACAACTCACCCTCTCAGAAGGTAGGATCAGTCCTCAGGTTGGTTTATTGATTCTTCTGCTCTGAGATATTTTACCGGAGGCTTTCACTGTGCTGTCATAGTGCCTTCCTATGGCAGCATTTAAATTCCTTTTGTTGTTTCTGGGGTGTAGGTAGCTGCTTTCCCTCCTGGTGACTGTGTGCACACTGAAAGTTTAGGCTGCAGTGACACCTCAGTGCATCAGCCAAGAAGTGGAGTTGCCCGGGGGATGCTTTGGGCCAGGAGAACACAGTGGGCCTGTAGGTGCCCAGAGCAGAGAGTCAGATCTCTGCTTCACGATGCACATGTACTGCGGTTCTGGGAAGTGTTTGCTTGCTGCATCCAAACCCAGCCTCAGCTTCCCGGTGGCTCTGCAACCAGCAGCACAGCCTTCCCTTTGCTTTGAGGTCTGCTGTAAGGCTGCTCAGGCTTAGCGTTACTGTCCCAGTTTCACTGGGACTCCAGACAGCTATCCCAGGCATTTGTTGATCACCTTAAGCTGCCAACACAAACAGCTCTGGTGTCTGACCATTTTGTTTGGTCAAGGTTTGCTTGAATTGCTCTTTGTTCCTTATCAGGTGGACATGGTTTTCCACAGTGTTGTGCTTTGCTGAGCACTGGAGTTCTCTACTGAATTAAAGACTAAACTTCCCAAGGAAGACTTCTGCTGGGAGCACAGCTTGTCTCAGGCTTGGCAGGAAGGTTGCACTTTCCTTCTCTCACAACAGCATCAGCTGAGTAAACCACGGTACTTGGGCATGAATGGCGACTGGTTGCCTGGTGCTGTGCAGGGGGATAGTATCAACACAAAATTCCCTGTCAAGTATGATTTACCATTTTGGAAACAAGAAGTTTACAGTTTCTCAGCATCTGAGATTACTATTGACTTTACACAGTGGATGAAGCAAGTTCTGCTGCTGTTGTGCAACTGTGATAAGTTCAGGCTGCATTTGCATTTCTGAATCATAGAAAGGCTTAAACAGCCCTCTGTGTGTACTGCAAGCTCCCAGTGAAAGCAGGTGCTGCAGACAAGCCGCAGAGCTCAGGAACAGTACTCTGTTTTGCAGGACTTGAAATGGGGCGCAGAGAAGTGTAGGAGGAACTTTCCTTAGATGGCTCTAGTGTTTCCCCTCTTGCAAAGTGCACAAACCAGAGAGGAGAACAGAGTCAAATGCCAGCTTTTACAAACCTCCCAGGACTTGGAGTTCATTTTGCAGCTTTGACTTGAAGTGTGGTGGTTCTTTTCTCGGGAACAGCTCCTGTCTTCCCAAAAGAGAATGGAAGGAATTACCCACAGGATGATTTAACTTCTTGGGTTGCTTCCTCTCTGTCACAAGATTTCCCAAGTGCATTACACAAAAAACTCTTTGTACGGAAGGCTCTGGGTGGGGCCTTGTACTTGGTAGTTGCTGTGCAACTTCATGATATGTCATTAGGAGACTTGGAAGGCTGCTCCTCTACTCTGAGAAAAGGCTGTATGGCCATGTAAAACCCTCTGCTAGCGTGATGTTGTGCTTCCTTCTCCCTTGAAGGAAAGCCAGGTCCTGCACCTCGGGCAGGCTCTGTCAGCTCCCCTTGGAGTCAGCAAGGCTTGTGCTTGTGAGCAGAATCAGTGGAGGCTTCTGAACTCAGTCTTTCCTGGGGAAGAAACAGCAGCTGACAAATGTTGTTATTGCATGATAATTTACTCTCTGCAAACAATCAAGAGAACCATCAACCCCAAAACTTCCTGTGCAGGTATTCTGCTCAAGGACTAAAATACTGTTTTGAGAAAGCAGTTCTTCTATTCATTAAGGGTTTCTAGCTTTTGATGTTAAGCCCATGTTTTGATGTTAGAAAGCCTGGAGAGGAGCACCCCTGCTCCCACAGAAGAGAGAAAATCTTGAAGGGTTCCCAGGTGTTGTTGTGTTCATCTTGATGTAGAGCTGAACCTCACCTAGCATCTCCAGAAGCTGCTCCTGCTAACTGGGAGGTTGACCCTGCCTCCAGGATTTGCAGAAACAGCCCTATTGCTCCCCAGCACTGGTGTTATCAAAAGAAATCTTCTCTGGAATGGGTTGTGGGGTTATACTGCAATGATACGCTTTTCCTTTTACAGAAGTTCAGGCTGTTCTCCTTTCTGACATGCTCGTATTCCTTCAGGAGAAGGACCAGAAATACGTCTTTGCCTCACTGGTAAGGCTTCAACCCTTCCTCCTCCCTTTTATGTGTGAGAGATCCTTGATGTGTGTTGTGCAGCAAAGCCAGCCACCATCTGCTAAACAACTTAATCTTCCTGCTTACAACATTTCTGTTTGCTGAGCAGACTCCATTCTTTTCTGATAGGAAAACATGTCTTGATGCCCCACCTCCCCTTTCTGCAGTGCCTTTGCACAGCTGATAATTGGCCTTGAAAACCTGCCTATCACTGGATGAGCTTCCTCCTTTTCAGTTTGTGCAAATTGAAGCAGCAATTGGGGTGGGAGGGGGCAACGGGATAATGCAAACATTGTAAAAATGAATCTCAGCAGAAGGAAATGTCCCAATAAATTGTGAGCTATGGGTGGATGGCAGGGGGGTGAAATGCCATGGCAGTAAATTCAACAGAACAGCTTGAAAATGCATGTCAGAAGAAGGTATTCGTAATGCACAAGGCGCAAACATTAGCTTTTGAAGACAGGCTTCATAGTAGGGCTGGGTATGCTGACCTGCTACACCTAATTGAGTCTGTTGGGACTGTACCTTGCAGGCATGGTCTAGACTGGCTAAACCTCGTGACCTTTCCACTCTTTGAACATTCTGAAAGCTGATGGTTTGTTATTGCAGTTCCACTAACCATCTGCACAGACTTGGTGCCCTGCACAGGGGAAACTGATTTGCACACAAGTCCTGCTGTTGAACCGCTACCAGATCACCCCAGTTAGTAGCATCCTGTGAAACACACAAAGGGGTTGATTCATATGCAGGTGACACAACAGCAAGGGTTGTTTTAACCAGTTTAACTGTAGCACACTGTGAGCAATCTCTTACACACAAGTCTTCTCCATCAGGGAGCCAGCTATGAGTCTCTGAGAACAGCAGGGGTTTTGTGGGATTTGAAAACAAGATGTAACTCCATCCTGGGGAGAGATTGTGAAGATAATGTGTGTGAAGCAGGTATTAGTGAGCTGTGTTAAGTTTAAGGAGCTGTGGTATTATCGACAGAGATGGTGTGGACAAGAGGGGAGGAGATCAGAAAATCTGCTGGAGCTAGAGCAAAATCTGGTGGAGTTTGCAAAGTCTAGAGACAATTTTAACTAATTTGTCAAGATGGAACAGAGTGAAACTGCTTTTCCTACAGAATTGGTGGAGGAATCCCTGTTCTTTGACTCCATTAAAATGATTAAGTTTTTAAGTTAGCCAGTAGGTTCAGAAAATATTTACAACCTTTGAAAGGCAGTGATATGGTTCCTGGGACCTTTTCAATGCTGATTGGGATCTGGGAACTAGTCCTGTTCACCCTCCCCATCCGTCTCTTTATATCTGAAGGACCAGAAATCCACTGTGATATCTCTGAAGAAGCTGATCGTACGAGAAGTGGCTCATGAAGAGAAGGGTTTGTTCCTGATCAGTATGGGTGTGAAAGATCCTGAAATGGTGGAAGTCCACGCCAGCTCCAAGGAAGAGCGGAACGGCTGGATACAGATCATCCAAGACACAATGAACACCATGTAAGCCACCAAAGCTGTTCTTGCAAGGCACGTGATGCACATGGTCATGTTCAGGTAGTAACAGACGTGTCTCCTGTCCAGGAATAAAGATGAAGATGAAGGAATCCCTTGCGAGTCTGACTTTGAGAAGAAAGTGTCAGATGCGAGAGTGAGAGGACTGAAAGGTAAAATCCTGCCTGGGACAGAGCGGGGGAATGTTTTTGGAAAAAAACTTACAGGAATTTTTGGGGTTTGTGGTTGAACTGTGACTTTTTCAAAAGAAGTGAGAGTCCTGCATGGAGCAAATAATTGCAATCCTTGCTTGCACATCACCCTGCTTGCACTACTGTTTTTCAGAGCCTGCCTGGGTGCCATCCCTGTGCAGGGTTGTGCAGGACACAGTTGTTTCATCAGGTTCCACTAGATGGGGCCAATATCTCAGGAATCGCAAACTCGGTTTTCTTGCCAAAGCCTTTATTTTCTGTCTTCATCTCTGTTTTCTGTTCAACCCCAAAGAACAACTTCAGCAGAAGGATAAGCAGATCCTCCTTTTGCTGGAGGAGAAGACTAAAATCTTCCGGGACATGGCAGACAGTTCTGTGCAGGAGGACATGCCAGGCTCCAGGCTGCTCTTCAGAGCCAACACAGAAGAGGCGCCAAAAGGAGAGGCCATTATGAAAGCTGCAATAAATGAAGGTGAGCAAGCTGAAGTGGCACATTAATTACATTAACCGACAGACCCACCTTCAGTGACACTATCAGTCCTCAACCACCAGTGTTGCAGGGGAAGTGTTTGGCAAAATAACAGTCTCCAGATAAGGAGATCCTGCTGCACATGGTATTGTGTCGGGAACCGGTAATGAGGATCAGGAAAGAAGGCAGATATTGGTGGCTGTTGAAAGAGGGTAGAAATTAAGTCAACACACAGAATAACCAGGCATTGAATCAACATTGGGGTGAGGAGCCATACAGGGTTTATCCTTGGCTGAAATTAAAACCATCCAGGCTTTTGCTGTGCTTCATTCTCAACAAGGTGTGAGAACAGGGCTGGTGTTCCAGCAGGTGCTTGTGGTGCCACCAAGGGACAAGCAAGTCTGTAGACAAAATTGAGTGTACATAGACACTCAGGCAACTTTTCAGTACTTTAGCCTTGGAGAGGCTAAAAATTATTAAATGCTTCTGTCAGAGCACACCAGGGTCACCTGGAGGAAGAGGAAGAGCCTGTGCAGAGCTCCAGGAATTGAAGTTAATGGTCAGACACACTGAGTTGTTGCAGGGGGAATGTTTGCTGTTTGTATCAATGTCACAAAAACATGTTTTTTAGTACAGCAAAGCATGTGAATTTCTGACCTGAGCTCAGGCAGGAATGACAACAGCTCAGAAAGCTCAGGTGGTCTTTAACAGAGATATCGTTGCTTTTTGTCAGTTGAACTGCTGCAAGACCTGGTGAACAGGAGCTTGGGCACTGCCCTTGGACAGCAGGTCAGCAGCACTGCCATGGAACAAGAAGGAGGGGTTGGCCCCATCTCTCTTCCTAGAAGGGCAGAAACTTTTGGAGGATTTGACAGTCATCAGATGAACGCTTCCAAGAGTGAGTAGCTACATGTGCATATCAGCAGCTGTTGTTAATACATGTCACTGTAACCTCTTGCTTCAGGAGGATTCTAGCAGCTGGTGATTTGGGTTTCCGAACTCCTTTCCAATAATAGTTGATAGATTAAATATCAGATTAGGGGAAAATAAAGCCTGTGTAGATGTGGAATGATGGTAGCTGAGAACCTGTGGCTGCATGAGACTTAAACATCTGATCCTCCTTAGTCTTCTCTGTGCTCTCGCCAACTCATCCTTACTCCTTTGATTACATGCTGTGTGAAAGTATTTGGCTTGTTAACAGATTAGTTTGTTCACGTTGTTATTGTAATGGCTGCAAGCTCCATTCTTCAGTTACCTCCAAGCAGGAGCCTCATGCTGTAGCACCTGTGATTGGATGGGATTGCTGAATTGAGCACCTTCTCCCTAGCTCTGCTCTCTATGTGTTTGTGTTCCTTATACAACTGCATGTGTTATTCCTGCAGTTACATCTCTCACAAAGAAATGTGTGAATATTTATTTCAGCTACATAGTTGGCTGCTTCCCAATGCTGTCTTTCTTTGCTCTAGTCATCAGAAACTTCCCTGTCCTCAAATTCCTTTCTCTGTGGTCTCACTCATACTCCCAATACAACCAGTTTTGCTGCGCTAGTGTCTGTCTCAGCATTGGGATCGTTGGACCTCGTCTGACCTTCTGCATTAAAGGAGCAGTGTTAGCTCCAGACAGTCAGACATGAGAAGTATGTAGAGGTTTTCCCAGCTCTATTGGAAAGCTGCAAAGCCCTCCACAGGCCTTGTCATCATGATGACAAATATATTCACACTGGAGGAGTTTGTTTTGGGTTGTGCCTCCCTTTGTTGCAGTGATAAATGGAACCACCTCAGGCTGTTCATTGCCCAGCTCTAGGTTTTCTGTAGAAATGTCCTCTCTTGAATTAGATTGTAATTCAATAGTTGTAGGGTCTTGGGAGAATTTGGGAAAAGAATGCAGAGCCTGTTTGTTCAGCTGGAGGCCGGGAGGCATGCAACCTGCCTTTCATCTCCAGTTGTTCTGTTCACAACCTGTGCAACCTTGGGCAAGGCTTATAACCTGACTCCCCTTCATTCTCCTCTCCAGCAAAGCAGAAGGGAGGTGTTTCCTCCTGCAAAGAGGTGGAAGGTCCCAGGACGTGGCGCAGGAGAGAAGGTCTGTTAGGAGGACTCGAGGGTCAGCTTTTACTAGCAAAGCCTGCCTGGAGGGTGGTGGGAGGAGAGGGCCTTTTTGCTAGGTATGTTGTCCTTCACATTGCTGCAGATACAGCTGTACATTGTCCCCTCCCTGAAAGTGTTTAAGGCCAGGTTGGATGGGGCCTTGAGCAACCCGATCTAGTGGGAGGTGTCCCTGACCTTGGCACGGGGGTTGAAACTAGATGGTCTTTAAGGTCCCTTCCAGCCCAGACCATTCCACGATTCTAAAGTTGTTTATCACTGAAAGAGTGGCAGTAGGTAGGTTACCACTGCACATGTGGATTTTCCCTGTGGGCAGTATCTCAGCTGGCAAGGGAAGTGCAAGCATCTTGGCAAGAGCAGGAGGACCCAAAAGTCCTCCACAAAGGTTGCAGCCTTTTTGGCCGCACAGGTCAGGTCAGTCCTAAGACAATACGAGCACACCAGGGGGAAGTTAGAAAGAGAAGTCCAGTGTCCCTTTGAAGATGGGGGTTTCTGATAACTGCGGTTGAGGATAGCATAAAATTACCCAGGGTGTTGCGCAGCACTATCTGACCCAGTTGTAAATGGCACTTGCACACAAGAAGCACTGAAACTGTACCCACAGTAACGTACCCTCATATGACACCGCTTTTGTTCTCCATCTGCTCTTATTCTGCCTCATGTCTTCTCAGCAAATAGTCTGTGGTAATAGACAGCAGTGCAGGGACTAGACAGAGCAGCAGTTAATAGGAGTGTGCCCAGTGTGTCAGCACATTGTCTGAAACCAAAGTCAGTCATAATCTGAATTCACATCCACTTTTTCTGGTGGTGCTGACATAGTCTGGATACGTAGGGCCCAAATGCATTTAGCTAAAGTGTCAAGAGCTCTCTGTCTCCTTTTGTGAAACATCTGAGTTTCCTGTATTAAATTTCCTAGACATTAGGATTTCATCTGTGGCTTGAAATGTAGAACAATCAGTGTCAATGTTGGCATCTCCCTTTAGGTGGAGCGAAAGATGAAGGTGACGATGCTCAGGATCTTCGGAGAACAGAGTCCGACAGCATTTTAAAGAAGGTATAGCTTGGTTTGTCTGTCTGCTGCTGAGTTCAGGTTTCTAGTTTTAAAAAATGCCTGAATTGCTTGACAGTTAGATGTATCCTAATAAGTTAAATTGGAAGTCTGCAGCCAAAGCCACTTTGCTGTAGCTAAAATCCTGACTTAAAAACCCTCTGCAAGTCCATTGCATTCCTTTCTGGCCCAGGTTATCTGCCATCTGTCTGCAGATCAGCTAAAGCATGTGTTTAATTATGCATCTTTATTGAAATGGTAAGGTCAGCCATCATCTTACACCTATTCTTGTTGTGGATCGATCCATCATATAACGTCAAAGAGATACCTGATTTATGTGCTATGAGTCTATAACTTGCCTAAAAAACATGCATGAATTCTCCCAGAAAGGAAGCTGGGGGTGGGAGGGAGGTTAATGGGTCTGCCCCTTTAGTTCAGCTTCGGCACATATTTACTGTGATTTTCTCATTTGTCCTCATATTAAATCTGTGATCTTTTCGCAGGGTGGAAATGCTAATCTGATGTTCATGTTGAAAAGGAATAACGAGGTAAGAATTTATTCTGTTGCTCAGCTGCTTCCTTCATTTAAGTGGCAGGTGAATTTGTCTCAGTAGGCAATAATGTAGAAGAAAATACATTTCATTTGCTGAAGCGCATGTAGACTTTTAAATACATTAAGCTGAACCCACTGTGTCATTTATTTGTTTAACCTTGGATGTTCAGACAGGGAATTCACTGATTGTCATCTGCTTGCCAGCAGGATGATCTGTGCTGATTACAGGCAGCAAGGGTTAATTACCACTAGGATGCACAGGGCTGTATTTATTGTGCATCTGCAGACAGAGGGAGTTTAATTTTATATTGCAGGTGCAGTGAATGGGGGCAATTACATTTCAATTCTTCCTTTGATACACATTTGTAACTCCCAATTAGTATTAATGGTCGAATGAGAAGCAGTTAATACTGACTATCACAGCGCTATTGAAAATACTGTGGGGGTTTTCCTTCTTCTTAATGGTAATTGTAGGATATGAGAGATCCAGAGATATTTTTACATATATAGGCATAGGGCATCACTGCAGAGTAGCTTGTTCTGTACTGATGTGCAGTGAGTTCACATTTACTTGCATTTTCAGGGTCTTTAGAACACACCTGCTGGACTGGTGTGCCTGCTCTATTGCAGGGACTTGTATAGGTCAGCTGGGAGAGGAAGAGTACAAATAGTCCCCATTAACTTTAAGTTTGCTTCTTTTTCTGCCTCTTGGAATTCCTTCCCTGCAATGTTTAACTGAAATGCCAGGTTTCATCCCAACTACTCAGCTCGCTCTTAAGTGAGCTGATGCTGTAGGAAATGGTTTGCAGAGGCAACTCACGAGATCTTTGCTGTCTAGTGCTTCTGCAGAGCATTCCTCACTGGCTGTGGTGATGGCTGGGAGAGGGAGAAAGATGGTGCCAGGCAGCTCTGTGACATGTCCAAGGCAGGTATTTGTGTGCCAGGGGACGGTGCAGTCATTACAAGTGAAGAGTGAGAAAAAGGAAGGTGTAGAGAGATGGCTGTACAACTTGTCACTTGTCACTGCGTGTGGTTCACTGTGTGTGGCTGTACAGCTTGACCATCCCATCAGTGGGTCACAGCTGAGACTGCAGGTGCTTTACATGTGCCCTAATAACGCTTTTGTTTTCTCGCAGCAGGTCCTCCAAACCATTACCAGCCTCCATAAGCTGCTGAGTGCTTTGCAGGTAGGCTTTGGCTGTTCATCCCACTTTTGCTTGCTGCTTGCCCCAACAGCGCATCCCACCAGCCAGTAACAGCCACTTGCAAATATTTACCCTTGTCTTCCCTTCCCCTTTCCTTGCCACATCCCTGAACACCCCATGGCTGGCTTGCAGGCAGCATGCTGGCAGGTTGTAGGAAGGAGCTGCTGCCTAACTTGAGCCAGTGCTTGCCTGAATTTGCAGAGCTGCCAGCACCCTCTGGTAGCCCAGCTACAGGGCAGCGGCACTGAGCTGTGACTTTGGTGGGAGAAGAAGGGGTTCAATAAATGAACTCTGAGGTTTTCAGGGTTGGAGCCACTCCCCACAGAGAGATTGCTGCGGTGATCTGAGTCCCCCTCTCTCCTAGGGTGTTGTGCTGCAGCAGGACACCTACATCGAGGACCAGAAGCTGGCTCTGAGTGAGAAGGCTCTGACTCGAAGCTTCTTCCGGCCAACCTCGCTGCTGGAGCAGGAGAAGCAGCGTAACCTGGAGAAGCAGCGCCAGGAGTTGGCCAATCTGAAGAAGCAGCAGACACAGCACCAGGAGGAGAGGAGGAGGAGAGAGAAGGAGTGGGAAGTGCGGGATAAGGAGCTGACAGAGCAGGAGGCCCGCCTGGCCCAGCGAGAGGAGCAGGTCCAGAGGGGGTGGCAGGATCTTGACCGTGAGCAAGAGGACTTGCGGGTGAAGAAGGCCACCTACCAGCTCGACCTGGAGAGGCTCCGCACAGCACAGAAGCAGCTGGAGAGGGAGAAGGTGCAGTTGAAGCAAGACATGGAGCGATTAACTCAAGTGCCTGACCACAACCAGGTAATTGATGCCACCAGCCTGGCTGCTGGGGAAGCAGTGCCCTACAGGGAGCTCCCATCAGCTCCTGGACCAGTTGCCTGCTAGCAGTGATAAACTGATGCCAACCATAGGCGTGCAGGGCCTGGTATTTGAAACTGCCTCTTTCCTTGCACGTGATGCACAGGGCTGCATTTCTTGCACCTCCAGAGCTGCTGAGGCTTTGCCAGTGTTGGTGCAGTGAGGTGTATTCAGGATGCCTGGCCAGGCCTGAGCTGTAGGAGGTTACAAAAGCCTGAGCTCTGCCTGCTTTTCTGTGCTGGTTGTTGGTGGATGGCAGAGCAGGGATGGCTAGCTTGAAGAGGTGCCCCAGGCAATACCAGGAGGTATTGATACTGCCTTTGGTGTTGGCCTTGACCTCATTGTGCTGAGTGGTAGGGAGCAGTCAGACAGAGCAGATGTCCTTCTCAGATACACTTGAGTGTTGTGCGTTGTCTGCCCCATCCAGCTGTCACAAAAGCCACTTGTGAGACTAATAACTGCAGGGGAAGGCTACTTGTGCACTTACATCCATGTCTAAAGGCATCCTAGCAAAGAGGCAGGCTTTGTCCCTGTCCTAAAGAGACTGGGCATCTGCATGGCTCAGTGACCAAAGGTCCCCAGCTCTGCTTCGAGAGGCTTGTGTTGCGTGGCAGTCCCCAACCAGAAGGAAAAGCCCACACACAGCTCTTGCTCTGTGCTTTTTCCACCAAACTGGAGCTTATTTTTAGTGTTGTAACTGTGCAGCAGCCTGGCTGAGGAGAGCAATCGGCTGTTGGCAAAACATGGGCTGAATTTGATCCTTAGGCCTGTTGTTGATCGTTCATTTGTTTGTAACACGCTAATTCTGAATGTGCTTTGCCTGGAGCTGTGGCAAAATTAGTTTATAAATGTTGGATTCCAGAATGGAAATGATTTTGTGTCCCTGAATGGACTAATTGTGGAGCTCAGCAGTGAGCTCTGACAGGCAAATCAAAGGAGGGCTGGTTCCCTCCCACCCCAGTTCCTGTTGAGGCCAGAGGTTTTGCAAGCGCACGGTGAAGCTGTTCCAGCATCAAGCACATGCGAGGGGCATGGACACTGTGGGAGAGGCTGAGAGGTAAAATAACCGTGAGGCCCGGGGGGTGAGGAGAAGGAAGCACCTTCTCGAGGCAGGTATCTTACCGACACTTTGGAGCTATTAATAGAGGGTTTGGTGAGTCTTTGTTGAGCAGTTGTTTTGATCTTCCCTTTGAATGTGCGGGCTCAATTACGTCTTGAGACAGCCGTTAAGGGGAAAAAAGAAAATCAGGAAAAATGTGTTTGCTTTCATCTTTTGCTTGGGAAGGCTTCCTTTGACACACGCCGCTGCGGTGCTGTGTGCTGGCGTTCCCCTCCCGGAGAGGCACGCTGCTCCTTGGCCTTCTGCCACCATCTGTGTGCGCAAACAGCGCTGGGTGAGTCTTGGTATTGAGATCTTAGAGAATATTTGCCCTTGGCTTGTTGATACATAGCATAGTACATGTAGGAGCAAAAGATACTGGAGCGTTACTCTTTATAAGCCTCATTTCTTCATCTGAAAACAGAGAGGGCTGCTTCTCTCGTTGCTTTGCCTGGAGGGGGTCCACTTTGTAACCGGTGAATGGGCTGGATGTTCACATGAACAGCCTCTGTCTCTGAGTGGGGTTTGCTATCCAGGCTCTCTACCAGCCTCTTTCATGCCCAGTGTAACACTTTTCCTTTACAGGTTTCAAATCTACATGAGAAACTCGCAAGAGTCTCATCCCAGACCAGCATCGACGAATCCTCTAAGCAAAAGAGCCCCTCCCTTCCTAAACAAGGGCACTTCGATGCAGAACTCTCTGTCTCCCCGAAAAGGAACAGTCTTTCAAGGACACACAAAGAGAAAAGCACTTTCCATTTGCTTAGCACAACAAACCAGACTAACAAGGCAGCTGAGGAACAGCCCCAAATGCCTACCCGTCTCTTCAGCTTAGCCAAACCAAAGGAGAAGAAGGAGAAGAAGAAAAAGGGCAGGGGACATCGCTCCCAACAGTCTGGTGAGTGTTGGGGGAGGTCATGGGTGTGATTTCAGGGTCGGTGAGCTGCTGACCTTGGGGAAGGCACAAGTGTCTGTGGAAGTGGATGGAAACAGGGGGATGGAGATAATCATGATGAGTGCCCAGCTTGAAGATGTCCAGGCTCACTGCAAGGATGTTGGACTAGACCTTTAAAGGTCCCTTCCAACCAATGCGTTCTATGATTCTGTGTTTTCTAACTTGTGCACAGTAAAGCTCAGCAGTTATGAGCTGTAATTTCATGGTAGCTCTCCAGGGAACTGGACATCTTCTAAAGTGCACAGTGGAGGTTCCATTCGTGTAGAGTCCAGCTCGGCCTCCTGCATTCCCATAGTGATTCTCACTTGGTTTTTTGTGCTGCAGATTCCCACTCATCAGAAGCACCTCCAGAGGGTGAGGAGATCTTCTGCTGAACACGGACGGTTCCATTGGTCACTCTTGGCATTGGTACAGTGGACATCTCCTTGCCTGCTCCAGAGCACGCTGCTGGTGCCTGGCATCTGGCAAGCATCTGGAGGTTTTGAATGAAACATGTTACAAAGTCTGTTAAGTGGTGGGAAAGGGCCTTTCTCCTGTGGTTTCACGTGAACTCTCACCACAGAGGCTGACTGCACGGCAAATAGCACCATCTCTCAGAGCAAACCTTGGGTTCAATGGATCGGGATCGATGTTTCGTGTCTCTTCTTACAGCTAAAGAATGAGAGCACGTAGCCTTAAGGGGTCGGTGCCTTCAGATTCCCCTTTTCTGGGGAACGTAACCAAAACCAAGCATTTAGCAAAAGATCCGGACTCTACAAACGGTGCGTTCACACTGGCATCTAGAGATAATACTGTACATCCACACGGATGCGTCTGTGTATCCACTGGGATATGCTCACAGCCTCTACAGCCAAGCTTAGCTCGGCCCGTGGGGATAGGTGGTGTCTGATGACTTTCAGGGAGGGCGTAGATACTGAATACTTTGCTCTTACTGCTCCGATGGTAACGCCGTTGACTCGCACGCCTGTTTCGTGCTCGTGGGGTATGGACTGGGTTCACAGAGGTACCTGCCTGACGCACCAGGAAGCAGTAACAGCACTCGAAACAAAAATTGAGTGGGGGGAAAGAATGTCATCATTCTGAAAGCGTTAAACATCAAACGGATTCCAGAGTGAAGCAGAACGTCTCTGGGTATATTGAGGACGATGCAGGAATGGTTTGTGAGGCAACCCTGAGGAGCCAGGACAGTCATCAAGTGGGAACAACTCTAAGCAATACTTTTTCATTCGGTCTCTTTGAGCTCCAGCTCACTCCTTCCCATCCCCTAAGTAAAGATTTGTTTTCTCTTATTTTGTTTTTGCCAGAACGTAGTTCTCTAGTTGCATTTGACATCCCTTCATTACAAGCCTGATGGCTCAAAATGTGGTTTTAGGGGCCCTTCTTCTGTTACTTGTTCTGTTTTTCCTGTGTTACCTTAGGGCTTCTGTTTCTCTGCGTTTTGTCAGCTCCCCTCCTTCATTTCTGAGGCAGAATGAGACTGCAGTGCTTTGAGAACGCACCAGTGAGATGTTGCAGGTCAGGGGACAAAGTGCTATGAGTAGAGCGAGCTCCAAACAGGTGGTTCCTAGTCTTGTGCCTGCACAGCACTGCACTTGTTAACCATTGCTGGGGAGAAAATACCTCTCATGAGAAGAACCGTGTGGGGCAGGTCCAGAGGTCTGAGGTGACTGTCTGTGTGTCCCTGTGTTGCTGTCAGCAGAAGGGGAAGGTCTGAGGGTGGCTCTCGCTGTGCTGACTGCAAGGTGTTTGTGCAGCTGTTGAGTACTGGGATGTGTTCGGCAGGGGAAGAGAAACGCAGTGAGCCAGACTTTTTTCCAGAATTACTGTTCCTCCAAACCCTCTCAGGGGAATTACCTGAGCAGATTTGTCAATGGCTGAGACGCTGTCAGCTTTGAAATAGCTTTGCTCAGAGTTTGAAGCTGTCAAGTGCATTTCCTTTCCTATCGGTTTTTCTTTACAAAACCCCCCAAATTTCCCTTCTCAGGCTCCTGTTGGATTGCAGTCTGCTCTCTGGCTTCTCACAGGCTGGTAACCCGCAGCAGTTTTCAGAGTTGGGTGCTGCTGAATAGCAGCAGTGTTGATGGTGAGGCGGATGCATAGACTGCTCTCTCTCTTGGTCAGCGCAGGAACCCTAAAGTGCCTGCTGGCTCTTGAAGCTCTCTGAACTGTTAAGCCTAAGGGGAAAAAAAAAGAAGGAAGAAAGGAAAAAGGGTTCAGGTTTATTTTTATTTTGCTTTTTTTAATATTATTTGGTGCTTGTTCTTAATTGCAAGCAGGGCTTGCAAAAAGTATTTATCTTTCTGTTTATTTGAAAGAATTCTTTTTTAAAAAGAAGTTTACTTGGGTTTATTTTTTTATTTTGATTTTGAGTTTTTGAGGGGGGTTGAGTAATAGTTTGGGTTGTTTGGGGTTTTTTTTTGTTTTCTTTTTTTGCTGTTTTGTTTCCTTACCAAGTGATTGGTAAGAAATGTTCTTACCTCCCTGGTTCCTGCACAGCCGGGGTTTGGGCAGTGCTGCTTAACAGCCCCTGCCATGCCCAGGGTTACCCGATTTCAGCTGAGAGCTTTCTTTAAGGCAGAATATCTTTGGGCCAAACAGAGTCTGGAAAAAGAAGCAGTGACTGCAGACAGGACTCCTGCTCTCAGTTTCCTGGCTTAAATACTGTTTTTAGGTGTTCTCGTACCTCCTGGAGGCAAAGCGGAACAAGGGGCACCTTGCGGTGATGTGAGAGTCCAGTAGCTGATCCAGGCAGCTCTTCTCCTGAACCCGAAAGGAGCTGGAGAGGGCACGTGCTGGTGGTGTGGTTATCCTGTTCATAGAAACCCACCAGCTTCACAGAAATGAATGTGCCAAGCTGAGGTTTTTGGAAGCCAGAGCAGTGCACTGCTCATTTAGCGATGTGTAGACAGAGAGCAGGTCCCCAGTGTTTCTGAAAGGTCCCCTCGGTCTGTAGCAGCCTTTACCAGTATGAGCTTTGCTTTTCATTGCACTGTCTTTTCCCTAGTCTCAACACATCTTGAGTTCAGGACATGGGAATGTTTAATGCTCCAAGAAGGGCAGAAAAATGGTCTCTGCCCGAGTCTCTACCTGGCTTGACCATCTGACATGTGCAAATCAGAAAGAGCATTCAGTGTCCTAGGTGACAGTGGTTATTTGCTAAGTGATCGGCTGAGGTCCTCTTGGTTCCCTGTCAAAGAGGCCGGGGGAGCGAGTCAGAAACACCAGCCAGAAATGCTGCTCATCAAAGCTGGGTCTTACATTCTGGTGGACAGACCTTTGTCCCTGGAGGATGGATGTTACTGCATGATTCGCTTTTTTGGAACGAAGCCTTTACACCCACGCTGCTTCCTCCTTTCACCTTTAGGAAGGTGAGGGTTCCTCTTTATCTCTTGAGCGTTCTGTTTTTCCCCTCTCAGGTTTTCTTTGGAAAGGCTTGGCATAGGTTTGCAGAGTCAGATTCCCTCTCTGATCCCCGCAGGTTGTCTGGGGTTGTCTGCTGGACTGTAGCCCTAGCTTTACAGCATCAAAACCTTTCCTCTTCCTGGCCCTAGAATTTCATTTGCCCCAGTCCCATGTCTGCCATTCTTCCTGCAGGTGAAGGCATGTTATTGCCTCAGCCCAGACTGGTGCTGGATCTGGTTCTCAGAGCTGGGCACCTGGTCCCATTTGGAGCCCCCAAACCACCCTGTTTTGCATGAGATGTGAAGCCCTTGTTGCAGGGAGAGGAGGACCCTGCGAAGGTTCTCTGAACTTGTTTGTTGTGGAGAGGAAAATCAGACTTTGTTTTCGTGGGCTTTTCTTTGCGTGGTCTTTCTCGCTGCCCAGCAGAAGGGGTTTCAGTGACTGCAGCGGTGGGAGCGTGGGCTCAGAGGAAGTGCAGAAGTGGTTGGTGTTAGCTGGGGGTTCCAGCATACGCCGGTGACAGGGTAGGTGTAGCACATGGTGTGAGACTTGGTGGAATTGTGTGGGGTTGGCCTTAGCTTCTTTTAAACAAAGTGATCATCTCAACATGTAACTTGATGTCAGTTTGATGCCATAAAGCACTTTAAATGGAACTGGTCTGGTCCCTTTTTATTTTGGTTATGTGGAGACAATCAGCCTTGCCATTGCTCCCCACTCTGCATCCCCAGCCAAATCCGAGCGGCAAGTAGGCATATTCCTGCTTTGGTTTGGCTTTACCCCAGGAGAGGAGGAAGGGCCAAGCTTATTTTTAGACCAAAGTGGGTGTGAATCTGACTCCAGTCCCACTGCAGACAGGGTGAGTGGCAGGACCAGAAGAACTGGCTTCTGATGGCTCAAGTATATCCCCTGGGAGAGCCCGTGCTGGTGTCACCATCACCTCCCTCACAGCAGATACTGCTGCCAGTAGGGAAACAGTCCCACCACTGCTTTGTGCCCTCCGCCTCCTTTTCCTTGGAGAAGCCCAAGGCAAAGGAGGTGTGAGGAGATGCAGCCAAATAAGTGAAGTGAGGCCCTTTCCATGCACTATTTGCTGTCCAGACCACTGGGACACCTCCCAGGTGCCATCACTGGGGCAGGAGCTCTCACCACTACTGACGGTGGCCTCTTCACTCTCAAAGTTTAGGCACTGCTGAGCAGCGCAGCAATGCCATTAGCTCATGCTGGTTTGTACTGCCTTTTGATGGCAAGAGCATCTGTAGAGTCTGATGATCTTTGTACCTTCCTCAAGGGTATCTCAAAGCTGTTGCTGAAACACCCAAAGCCAGTCCTTTCAAATGCTATTGAGTCAGAATAGGTCTGTCAGGTGCCAAATCCCAAGGAATCTGTATAGGATATATGAGGCAGGGGAGGACTGGGCACAAGAGAGCATCTCCTAAAATACCACAAAACATTCCTTGTTAACCAGAAGTCTGGAAATTATTCTGCCTGCTGGCCAGGTTTGGGAATTTAATGCAATTCAAGGCACCCTTTTAAATCTGAAAACCTCCCCTGCTGCTCATAACTTGCTTCATTTGTCAGAAGGGGCAGCAATCGATTCTTGACCCGGTGACGCGGCTAAGTTTTAAAGATAGGCGAGCTGAACTGGCTCATCTTGTACACCTCGTGCTCTCCGGGGATGGGAAGTGAAACACCAGCTCCCTTCCACCTGCATTTTCAGGGCTTTCCACACGCATTTCACTGGCACTGATGCTTAGCCCAGATATATTCAGCTTCCTTTGCTTGGGTGGGAGGGGGGGGACAGGACGACACTCACTGCTTTGCATACAGCTATGAGCTTCATATGTATTTAAGGGCCTATAGATAACCCATCCTCTCCACGCTCTAAGGTATTGTACTATTTTCTTTATTATTAAACACTGACTCAACAGAGAACCTAAACCTCGTGTCCAGTTCAGTTCGCCTACGGTTAAAGTTTAGCCCGGTGTTTAGTTTGTACTAACACGGAATGCACTTGAGCACTGCCCAGAGCGTCCAGGAGGGTGTGTGGCAGCGCCCTGCTACACCTCTGCTTTTGGTTTGTTTCTTACAAAGGAGGAGAAGGAAAAACAAAAAGCAAAGCTTTGCATTTTCATGTTGAACCCGTTAAAAGCAAAACAAAAAAAAAGAGAAAAAAAAAAGGAAGAATTTTTAAAGAAGAGGGTAAAACCTAATTGCTGTATGTTAATTTGTAATTATTGTACAAAGTGAGCAGGTTATTGACTGTAAAATTCTTCAGTTTTTCTGTAACTTGCCAGAAACCATTAGGTTTTGTAACAAGCTTTTATTTATCTTCCTTTGTAGTTATCGGCATCAACCTCTTGTAAAGTCTTTTTTTTTTTTTCCCTCTAAATAAATTTGATTTTAAGTCTCGAGTTTTCTGCCAGGATTGTTTCTGCGCCGTCGCCGTTTGTGCTGTCGACTTTGTTGCAGCGAGGCCGGATGAGCAGAGGCAGCCCAAACCCATCTGCAGATGTTTGCGCTGCTTTTATCAGCTGGATCCCAGCCTGCACTGGTCGGACTCTCGAAGTTGTTTTCCTTCGCTCAGGTTTGCTTTTTGCTGAAGGGCATGTGGCCATAATGTTATTCAACTCCTTGGGTTCCACACACCCCCTCCCTCCACACACACACAGAGCTTTTTACAAGAAGAGGAAGTGTCACAGCCGTTATCTCAGCCCCTTCAGCTCCTGAAGCCAAGATCGATGGTGTCTGGTGGCGGCAGCCTGTGGCTCGGAGCTCTGTAACCTGCTGAAGCAGCTCGTGTCTGCTGAAAACCTTGGGCCATGGGGCTTGTCTCGTTTAGCTGAGGGAACTGGAGATGCTACATCTCATCATGGGCATGAGAGGAGGAGGGATGTTCACACCCATGGTGTGGAGTGCTTGATGCATTTCTGTGTTCTCTGCAAGAGGGGGCCCAGCAGGAACGCTCTAGCCAGTGTCTGGGTTGTTCTCTCCTGGGGAGGTGAAGGTACGTGGCGTTCCCAGTGCCTGCAGGCATCAGGCCAGGCAGAAGAGGGTGCCAGAAGTTCAGAGCCGAAGCGCAGTCTGCTCTGCAGCTGGATGAGGAGCAGCACAGAGGACCAGGGTGGCTGGAGGCTGTCCACCATCAGTGGTTGCAGCTGCCCCGTAACTCAGATCCTGCAGGGCTTGAGTGGAACGACCTGCTCTCTGCCCTGTGTGGGCTGATTTGGAGGCAGAGGAATTGCTTCATTCCCACCTATCATTACACTTGTCTTCAGAGATGAGATGAGATGCTTGAGGAGAATCAAATGCATTGATTGAAGCCTTTAGGTCATTGGTGCTTGGTGGCACTGGTTTATTTCTTAACAGGTGTTAGGAAATGCCTCCCCACCCTCCTGCACCCCGTTAGCCAGCAGTGCATGACCCGTGTCCTCCCTCGTCCTCACCCCTGCAGCGGGTGTTCTGTTCTGAAAATGTGAATCACATCACCAGCCCCACGCCCTGTCACGCAGCCCTTGCTCCACGACAGGCAGCACCCTGGGCGTGAGGCAGGAGATGAAAGAGCCCGTTTATCTCATCAGCCATTCGGTAATTCTCATTTTATTTGCATTCCTGTTGGTCCCAGCTCACCTATTTACCGAAGCAAATAAAAGCTTTCACTGAACCGCCGGCCCCTGCTTCTGTCGCTGTGGCCCCTCTTGGCTCTACTACCTGGATGCCCAACAAAAGCACCGCTGGGTCACCCCGAGCCTTTGCATTGCTCTGCTTCAGCAGCTGCTGCTGGAAACTGGAAATGCTGCTGGGCACACTGGTTCACCAGACTGCAGTGGCCAGTGGCAGGAAGATCGTGTTTACTGATGGCAAACCACGTGTAGCAAAACAAATTCTTGCTGAATTAAGCTCCTTCCAGGGAAAGGCCGGGCTGCCGAGCAAATGGGGCAGCGTGAGCTGCTCTGGTCCTGCACAGCACAAATTGAGCTGCTTCTGTTATCACAGTCCGGAGGGCAGCCCAGGCATGAGATGGAAATGGCCTTTGGACGACAAGAAAACAAGGACCCCACCGCTCCAGGCCATCCTGTGTGTCACTTTGGATATCCTAAACCAGCTTTCCACAATTCCACCTGCAGTTCCTGCTCTGAGCTGTTGCAGCCTGGCCAAGGTGATGAAATGGATGTTCTCCCCAGAATTATTTTAGTGGTCCCCCAGCAGCAGAGATGCTCAGTGTTTCTGAGCAGCCCAGGTTTCTTGCCCAGCCCTGGCTTTGCCGTCGCAACCAAGGTTAGAAAAAGATCTCTGGGGTACCATGTGGTGGATCATGTCTGTGGGGTTGGATTCTCACTGGGACCTTCACCTGGAAGGGGTCATAAAGGTTCCTTGCTCTTGGATGAGACTCTTTAAAGGCTCAGGGGCAGGAGAGGAGGCTCAGAAATACAGTTTGGTGGCACTGGTAACACTTGGGTACCTGCGTTTCCCCTTTGCTGCCCCTGCTGGGCTCTGTCCCAGTGCTGTCCCCAGGGTGAGAACCTGGAGGCCTGGGAGATGCCCGTGTGGTGTGAGCTGGGCTGGGGGTGGCAGACAGGCTGCTCATTCATGCAGGTTTCATTAAGGAAAGGCAAAGCCCTAATTAGTTCCCAGAGTGAGTGAGATGCCTTACGATGGTGAGTGAGATACAAGGTGAATGGTAGAGGAGTGACTTACCTTTGCCGTAGAAGGCACCTGGGTTTTGTTAATTAGTTAGAGGGAAGGTAATGTGTTGATGTGTTTGGGGTTGGAACATGTTTAATTTACGGGGAAAACAATACGTGACACCAGCAACTGATAGGAGAGCCCGTACAAGTGAGCACCTGCAGCCCTCACAGGGATGGGCAGACACGGCGGGTGCCCCTTGCATCCCCTCAGAAGCTCTTTCCACACCTCTCAAAATGCTCTGTGACCCAGGTGTTACTCCAGCACCGGCTCTTCATTCTGAGGTGGCTTGGGAGAGGATGCTGGAGGTTTGGGGCTGTTTCCCCACCCTGCACAGCCCCGTCCAACTCTCCCTGTATCCCAGAGCTCCTTTTCGTGTTGATAACTTGTTCAACCAGGCTACAAACAGCTACGTGGAGGCCATCCCAGCGCCTCAGCCAGGCATCCCAGCACGACGGAGTCTGGGTTTCTCTGGGCAGGGCTGTGCCCCAGGAGAGTCCCCAGGGAAGGGCTTGTCTAAGCCCCTTTGCTGTCTCTCTCCTTTCCTTGCGCATCCCTGCACAGATGTTGCTCAGCTGGTGGTTCCCAGGCTGCCCTGACCTCTCACTGCAGCCTGGCGTCTCTGCCTCGGGCACTCGGCGTCTCCAGACGCTCGCTTTGCCCTTGCCTTTCACCAGAGAGCTGCTTCTCACCAGCCACATCTTTCCAGAGAGCCTAATTAGACAGGAGCCTAATTAGAGCTGAGCGGGAGCGGTGAGTCATTAGCAGAGCCCTGTGGGAAGCCCCAGAGCAGCGTGAGCCCGGCAGGGTGGCAGCGTGGGCAGGGGCCGGGATGCGCTGGGCACTTGGCTGGGTGCAGGGAAGCAGCCGGGCTGTGTGACTCCTCCGGACAGTGACCAGAAATGGGGAAGCAGGGAAATTGAGGTTTCCCCTTCCCTGCACCTGCTGGGGAGCCAGGCAGCAACTCGCTGCAGCTGCTTGTCCATCCCACCCAGACAGGGAAGTTAGAAACCAAAAGGGCTTTTCTCGGTGGCCCTTGAGTTCTTTTCTCCCTGTTTTGTTTCTACATCTCTCTCAATGTGCAGTTACCCCGGTGCTGGCACAGAGCCAGTGTCCTGGGGACCAGCCTGGCTGCCTGCCGGTGGCTGTAGGGAGAAGGATCCCTGCTGGGCTGGAAAAAGAGAGTAGAGGGAGCGGCACAGGACAGAGCTGCAATGTTTTCTCTGGACAGAGCTGCAGGATTGGAGTTAGGTGCAGCACTGGGACTGAGAGGCGGGATTTTCTGTTGGTTATTAAATCACATCCTGGCTGGAAGTGCTGGCAGCTTTTTAACCTGCACCAGTACTGCCATCCCAGCATGGCCCTGGACCGTTCCTCCAGGCTCTGCTGGGAAGGGAGAGACTCCCAAAAGAGCCAGAACTGTAAAACCACCTGTTATTTGATTCCTGAGCTCCTTGGCCCTTAGGGGCTGCGAAAGGATGCGAGGGACAGCCAGGGTCAGTCCTCTTGGACCCTTCCCCCATCCTCACACACAAGCACAGAGGGGTCCTTGTCTGAGAGGTCTGTGGGACTGCAGCCATGGTGCTGCAGTCTGAGCTGGGGAGAGGGAAGTGAGATGTCCGGGCGCTGACAGCGTGGCAGCCAGCCTTTCTTCCACCTCACTGGAGCTGTTATTTGGCTGAGCCCCGCTGAGTGCCTTGGGTGGGCTCCGGGCTGGTGATTTCAGCGGGGAAGTTGGGCCCGCACGCTAAAGTGGGTCACGCTGCTGCAAACAGGGTTGACGGTTGCGCACAACGACCGGTGGCGTTAAATAAGGAGGTGGTGAAATGGAAAGAAAAGGGAGATTGTAAGGAACGAAGTCTAAATGAGCTCAGCCTCTGCTGCTCAAGCCACCAGCAATCCCAGCTGCCTGCTCCCATCCTGGGGGCCCCCAGCACTGCTGCCGGTAGCCAAAGGGCATCAGGCTCCTGATCTGCACTTGGGCAAGAAAGATTGGACCCAATTCAAATTCCCAGTTGGTTTGGGGGAGCTGAAGGCAATGGTTTGACCTGCTCTTAACTGCATTTGTAAGCAGTGATTCTTGGGGTGGCAGTTTGCAAGCCTGGACCCTCTGCAGAGACTCAAATGTTGAGGCTGAGGTTTGTTGTGAGGGAGCAGCTGTGTGGGGAGTAGGGAAACGATCTGACATGGGAAACAGCACAGGGAGAATGTGCAGTGCCGGGCTACTCATTAACGTTCAGGAGAAGGTGCCAAGCCAGGGACAAGAGGCTTCAGTGCTCTGTACAGGCATGGCAGCATCTGGAATTGTGCTGGAAAAAGGTCTCCTCCACCCCAGTTATGTGTCTGAAACGGCAGGGCCAGCCTCTTCGTAGATGTGGGGCTTCCTCAGACACCAGAGGTATTAAATCACCAGTATTGTGGTTTGAAAATTACCAGAATTTTCAGACTTACAGGTTCGTGCTTTTATGAAGAAAAGAAACATCCTATTGCTTTAAGAGGCTTCTCTTCCCCGGAACTGTCCCAGGGGAAGTGACCTGTCCCAAAGTCCCGTGGTCAGGACAGT
>JAOXOE010000705.1:11909969-11941960 GCA_028565055.1 Phoeniculus purpureus | reverse complement strand
CCCCTGGGCAGCCTGTTCCAGTGCTCTGTCACCCTCACTGTGAAGAAGTTCCTTCTGATATTGATGTGGAACCTCCTCTGTTCCAGCTTACACCCATTGCCCCTTCTCTTATCACTAGATGACACTGAGAAGAGCCTGGCTGCATCCTCCTGACATCCATCCTTTCCATATTTATAGACATGAATGAGGTCACCCCTCAGTCTCCTCCAAAGCTCAAGAGACCCAGCTCCCGCAGCCTCATCAGGGAGGTGTTCTACTCCATCATCTTCGTGGCTTGGTGCTGGACTCTCTCCAGCAGTTCTGTGTCCTTCTTGAACTGAGGGGCCCAGATCCCCCAGCCAGATCAGCCATAGGACAGCAGGGTAGCTGTCAGATCCTACAGCCAGTGATTCCTGAGGCCAGTTTTGGCACAGGAGCAGCCAGGAGAGCCACGGCAAGCACAGGGCTGTGGCTACTGACACAGTACAGAGACATTCCAGTCTGGCCTTCACTTGCCCATCCTGGTGCTTTATTTAAGGAGCTGTCACAATGGCCAAGGTCATGGCAATAATTTATTTTTTAAGAAAAAAAACTATAGAAAAAAGGATGATGTGAAGACCGATTTCGTCTGTCAAAAACTCTTGAGTATTTTAAATATTTCTTTGAACTGAGGAGTGGAAGCAAAGCCAGAACAGCACAGAAAAGCCTCTCACAGGGACTTTTCAGCTCCCAGATTCCATATGCCAGGCTCTTGATTTGAAGGGAACAAAAACCACCTCTGTATGACCCCACAAAGCTGCTATAGGACTGATCAACCTAAACAGAGGGAAGATGGTCGGAGAGGAAAATGACACCTCTGTGACTCTGGAGACTGCTTATCATCTGGTGGCTGAAGATTCGGCTCCCACCCCGAAGTATTCCCTGTTCGATTCCCAGCAGGGTGGCTGGTGTTGAGCTTTAATATTCAGACACATCTGCTACCAGAGAAAATTAATTTTCAGCTCTAGGATGGCTCTTTGAGGGAGGCCCCATTGACCTGAGTTGGAATTGATGGAGTCCTCACACCCTTTGCTGCAATATTTAATAGCTGAGTGGCAGTTAATTAGAATACTGAGCTGCTGCGACAGACGCTAGGCAACGCCTGAGGAGGAGAATTTGGAAAGGCCATTATCTTCCAGCACTGGGAAAGCTTTTGGAGATCTCTCTTTAACCCTTTCCACTTGTGCCCTGCCCTCACCACGGTCCAGCCCACGTTAGAACAAGGTTTTTCACTAATCACAGGACAATGCATCTGAGAAAAGCAGAGGGTCACACTGGGCCAGTGGCCAGCAGAGGTGCCAGGAGCTCTTTTGTGGTTCCTGGCCAGCATCAAGAGATGATCACTGGGAGATGCCAGCCATTTCACCCACTGGGCAATTCCCAGTGGCACCAACCGCACCAAGGGGGAAAGCCACGAAGCCAGAGGGTGCTACAGGGTTTGGGCAGCACTCGTTCTTCCCTGCAATAAGTGAAGTGGATTTTGATCAGTCTGTGGAGGAATCTCCCTCTCCACCGTCTGTACTTTCCAAACAAAACCCTAAATGAACCTTGTCAATCCTGTCCCCATACGTGAGGGTGTCCCAGCTGCTTCAGCTAGCTGGGATGTAGTCTTCAAACACCACAGTCAGGCCAGGCATGCTGCTGGCACTGTGAACCATGCAGACTGAGCTAACAGAGCTGTGACAGACTTCCTGGGAAGATGCTGCTATCCAAGTATTGCCTGTATCAGTATCTGCTTTCACAAGCCAAGGTAAGAAGAGTGTTTGGCCTCGACCTGGCCAGCTGCATCTCAGCACAGATTGGTGAAGCCACGCAAAGCTATGTGGTATCAAACTGGTACCCAGAACAGCAAGGAAACATCCCACTGGGGAGGAGGGATGAGGAACCAACAGCCCTGTCCCAGTGGCACTGCAACAGCACCTTCCCTGAGCAAGCAGGAATCGGAGCACGGGAATGAGACAGGACATCACGTGTTCCCACCAACTTTCGTCTCTCACATACCCCAAAAGACTGATAAACACAATCTGGTTACAAAACCCCTTCCCTCCCACTCAGGTCTCACGGTGAAGTCTCAGAAGTTCTCATTTAACAAGCAACAGTTTGGATGTTAAATAAACACCAGGACCATCAAATGCACTGTGGCTTCTACGCTTTGGCTTCTGCTACCCACTGAAATGTAAATACAGAGCTTAAGAGATCCGGGATTTGCCAGGATCCCCACAAGGTCACTTGCCTACATCGTCACCAGCGTTGAATAAATCATCCATATACTTGGCAAAAACACTGAGCTACTTCTTGCCTTCCTATCTCCCAGGACTCATATGCTAGTGATTTTAGAATCCTTAACCCCCTCCACAGCACGGGGACAGGATGTGTTCCACGGTGATAGCTGTGATAGCAGGCATGGACACATCTGCACTTACCCACCCATCCATCCACCCACCCAAGGTGATGCTGACGCACCCAGACAGCTTGGAGCACAGGAACTGTAGCCTGCTTGCAACCATCTCTGTAGCTGGTTCTTTTAAGATACTGGGAGGATCATCTGGAAGCAAGAAGAACCCAGGAGCTAGCTAGACTTCCAACATTGCAGAGCTCATCACTTCTGTGGTGCTGCATCCCACCTTTAAATGTGCCCTTCTCATTCAGCGTGAGTGACCCAGAACCTGTGGTGTCGGTGTGGTGCGTGAGATAGAACTGAGAAAAGACAGCTTAAGTTTCAGTTTAAGAGAAGCACCTCTTACCTTACAGACCTCCTGGATACAAGCCCCTGAGCCCTGACTCTCCTCACGACGGCAAGTGCTTCCAGGTGCTGACAAAAGCCGTGGGGATGAGCGAGTAAGGCACCGTTGTGATACAGTTCCACGTGTCTGACGTAGGGTCGTAGCAGTCCAGTGTTTTGCACCTCTGAGTGCCAAAGTAACCCCCCACCACATAGAGTTTATTCCCCGAGGCCAAAGCGTGGCATGACATGCGCTTGGCTGTCATGTCCCCAATGCGCGTCCACTGGTCCGTCTCGCAGTCGAAGCGGTAGGCAGATGCTGCCGTGAACTCGGTGTCTCCTCCCATGATGAAAATCTGGCTGCCCAGGACAGCGGCTGCCGTGTAGCGCCAGGGCTGCGGGCACTCAGCTTTGATCATCCATCTATTCTCAGCTGGATCGTAGCACTGCACTTTGGACACCATGTCTCTGTGAATGCTGGTCCCACCAAAGACAAAAAGCTTGAGCCTGGCGCTCACCACCGCAGCGTTGCTCACTCCATCTCTCAAAGGAGCCACCATCATCCATTTGTTGGATACGGGATCGTACTTCTCTACTTGCTTCAAGGAAACAGAAGGAGACGCAGGAAAGACTCCAGCTACTGCGGTGTGTCCGCCAACCACATAGAGGCAGTTTTCCAGCTCAGCTGAGCCGTGCCCAAACCGGGCTATCAGCATGGGGGCAGCCTTTGACCATTCCTCATGGACAGTGTCATACACCCACACGTCTTTCGAGACTCCATTCTCTGAGCCCCTGCCCCCTGTGATGTACACTTTGCAGCCGATGGCACAGGCACTAAACTCCTTCCGTGGGCTCGGCAGGTCTGCTTTGGGGATAATTTCCTTTGCTTTGTGATCCACTTGGTAGATCTTATCACACATGAAGGTCTGTCCTCCCAGGATCAGCAGGGTGTGCCCGGCTTTGCGAGGCCTGGCACAGGGACTGGTAACCACCCCATCGTTCTGAAGGATCTTCTTCTTGCACTGAATAGCTTCATCCAAGACAACCTTGTTCCTTTCATCCACCATGATCAAGTCCTCACAAGCCAAGGCTTCCTTGAGGCATTCAGAAGGAAGCAAGGCCAGACGAACGTTCCTCAGAAGTTCTGGGAGATAAGCCTTCCGCTCATCCAGGTCGTATTTCACCCACTGGATAACAGCCTTAAAGACCTTTTCTTCATCCTCAATTTCCAGCTCATCACTGGAGATAAGGTCCAGCAAAGTGTCCTTGGAAAGGTTGTTGAAGTCCTCGCTCTTGTGAACTGTCTCAAAGTTGACTAAACACATCCTCCAGGAGAGCTCATAGAGCCGCCGGCACTGATGAGCATCCGAGAGCAGCATCATACCCAGGCAGTTGGAAGGGTAGAGGTTCTTCTCCAGGAACTCAGCTGCTGCATCTCGTACATCATGGAACTGCAGCATGTCTCCAGCCTCCAGGAGGGACTCAGCATTCTCTTCATCGATGATGATTCGAGAGGAATAAGCAAAGTCCAGCAGTAGCTCCAGCACCTCTGGGTGGAGGCTATCATGGAAGTTCACCTCATCATCGAGGCTCTCTCGGAGGCCATTGCTAAACATGGCTTCAAAGTATCTGCTGGAGGCAGCCAGCACTGCCCGGTGACATGGGAACGACCTGTTTCCTGCCCAGAGGGTGACATCGGTGAACATGCAGTGCTTCCGTAGGGTGTTCAGATGGGACAGGACGCAGTCCGGGTGGGAAGCTTTGTGGAAAAGCAGGATGTTCATGGAGCCAGTGCTAGTCCGGGATTTGCGGTTCTCGTGGACGCTGACTGACATGATGGCAGAGCTCCTGCCTGTGGAGGAACAAACACAAAAACCCTAGTTCTCTTGTCCTCACCGAGGTAAGGCATGAAGAACGTATGCATTGGCTATCACAGTGGCACTGTGGCTGGACTTGGAGGTCTCTTTCAACTTTAATGATTCTATGATCTGACCCTCAACCTCAAAGAAGACCAGGTGACATCCTGGTGGCTCCTGTACCCCAGCTCACAGAGCCACTGCTTTCTGCACCCTGACACCCTCCAGAAACTCAGCTCAGGCTGAGCAGGGTGAGAAGGCAGAGCCGGGTGAGGGGGGGAAATGCTGCGCTTTGGTTTCAGCAATGGAGCAACAAAGTGAAGCAATCAAAAGCCCAACTTGATGGTAAATTGTCTCAACAGCCCCCAGAGGGGATTGGCAAACCACACAAGAGTTATTTTTCCTTAGAAAACAGCACTAAAAGAGCAGTGCATCCAGGATAAAGGGCATGGGTCTGCTCTTGGCTCAGGAGAAATCAAGTCTGGTTCTGATTTTCACGCAGATTACCGTAGATTTAGGAAAGGCAATTGCTACAGGCTTTATTTGGGGAGTACTTAGCTACCAGCACAAGCCCAAACGTTCTGAACAAATTTTACCAAACCCTTCCATTGTAGTTGTTGTTGACAAAACCCACCAGACACTTAATGTGACTGGAACATTTTTGCAGGACAGATTAATAGCAGAGAAAAAGACAGAAGACAGAGCCAAATTCTGCTTTTTAACAGGCAGGCAGAAGCAAACACAAGGCTTTTATTAGCTACTATTTCATTTCAGTGCTACCCGATACCTACCCTTGCCTGCAGAAGTAAAACCCTTTGGACCAATCAAATTAATACTTCTGAGATGATAAAATCCAAAATATTTTAGCCAGCTCTGTTTTGTGCCCTGTGCAACTAAAGTAGACAGGCAGGTATGCAGTCAGCCCTCTCTTCCAGAAGAAAACCAGGTCTGAAGTTCATAGCACGGGTGTCCAGAGGTTTGAAAAATAAGCTCAAGAAAAATGGGGTCAGCCTGCGTGCCTCTGCTCTGGTCCCATGACAGCAGACACAGCAGAGCCATCGCAGACACTACACCAGATGCTGTTTGTCTTTCAGTAAAAGAGACTTTTCCTATGTAAATGTAGGGTTTGCAGGTGGGCAAAATGGACTGAAGATGAGGACGTGCCACAGAGCTTGAGCTTGTGGAGATCTGAGCTGTCCCAGGAGTGTTTCAGTAGGTTGGGCAGTGAGGATCCTATTCAGATGCACAGGAGCATCTGGGGCTGCCACCAGCTTGACTTCCAGGCCAGTTCCGGGCAGCCACAAGCTGTTAAAAGGGACAGAGTTAAAATGGGCTGCTTGAGAAACAGTATCCAGCTCTGCTACATCTTCCCTCTTACCCAACACTATTTCTCTACCTTTTCCTATCCTCTCTTCCCCAAACCACTGCCTCTTTGCTTTGCAGGCTGGAGACACCATGACTGAAACCCTCCAGGTTCAAAAAATTACTGTTTGGAAATCAGTAATTAGGCACACGGATCTAGGCAGGGAAGGCAGCTCAGGTTGGGTTCTTTTTGCTCCTATCAGTTCATTCTTAACTTGCTCTTTCAGCCTGAGGTGTCTCAAGTGTCGTTCTCTCCTGTGAGCACAGAATCAGCCCTGTTCAGCCCAGCAAGGTTGAGCTCACCACAATCACCTCAGCCCTGCACTCAGGGTCCCGGAGGAACCCATGACGCAACGCTCCTAGGCTGCTGCAGGTCACAGCCATGACCTGGTGGAGATCTGTAGCTGCACAACCCTCCAACGCTCCACGGGTGGATGAACTCAAGCGAAGGCGGATGGCCAGATAAGCCGCCTGACTCACTGTCTGCTCATGCACTTCTACCCCCTGCTTCCCCAGGGGTAGTCCAAAGAGTCCAAATTTGACAAATAGTTGTGGGCATGTTCTTCCTTCCCCATCCACTGCCACGAGCTATTTGAGTTGATCTTCCTGAGGCCTCACTCACTCCTCAGTTCTGCGTCACCATCCAGGGAAAGGCTCCCTGTGCTTCTCCATGCAGAAATAATACCTTCTCCAAGTAGCCACAACTCCTGCTTGGATGCTGGGCAGGAGCACTGACATGGATACCTGGGTTGGATGTGCGCATGCTCATCAACTCAACAAAACTCCTGCTGCCTGGGGATCACTTGGGATCAGGGGCTACCCAGAAGCAAGGCTCCAAAACAGGAAGGAAATTGCCATTATGGAGCAGCACTCTGAAGTGCATCTGGGCGAGATGGTTTCCACCACCTACACCCAGCGCAGGGACAACATTAATTTAAGAGGTTATATGGATTCCCATGTCAAAGCTCTGTAACACCCAAGTGAGGAATACAAATGAAACATTTATGAGCCTGCTAAAAGGTATTGATTTAGGTTCCTATTCCTACAACCTCAGAAACCACCGTGCCATCGCCACTGCTTTCAGGGCTTGCAGCTCAGCTAGTCAGAGGGAACCTTTGATTTGCCTAGGTACACACAAAAAAAAGGAAGCGGTTTATAAGGGACCATTATGGAAACAAACAAAAAGGCTGTAGGAAGGCAGCACCATTTTTTTCTGACTATGAGATTAGAAAAACCACTGTTCAGAATGGAGGGAACAGGTCATTTAGAAATGAAAGATGTCTACGTAAAAGCTGCAGCTGAGCCACTTTAGGTACAGACACTTCTAATATCAGGGTGCTGGATAACCTAACAATATTTCTATCCAATGGGTGTTGAACAGCATCCAGGGAATAAACTGGCACATTCCAGCCCAGTCCCCTTTAGCATTTGCTCTTCCTATCACCTTGTCCCACTAACAGGCACCAAGCCTGAAAACTAAAGAGGCCACAGCCCCTTTACATGGCCTCTCCTGGAGCCGGGTTATGACACTGGATGTTACTGGTCACAGATCAGCAGGGCTATTAAACTGAAATGAAAGCAATCTCTGAACTCTGGTGTACAGCCAGCTCACCAGCAAGGCTTGTGTTTGCATCAGCTTCCAAACAGCTTCTTGTGAGGGCTTCTTGAATTTTAATGTAGCTGGGCACGAGCAGAGCAGTGGCAGGTACTAATTCTTCCCCTCACAAACACAGCCCGACACATCTCAGCCTACCAGAGAACTTGGCATCATCCCACCCATATCAGATGAACAGAAACTGCAGGCAGCAGCTATTTCATCTGATGGGTTTCTTCCAAAATCCAGCAGCCTTATAAACCACAGAAGCCTGTAAATAGAAGGATCTCTTACGCTTTTCACAGTGCTCACAAACGTGTCCTTCAGAGTAAGCAAGCTCTAACTGCAGTGAGGAACAGGCTGGACCCACGTCATGTGCTCTCAAAGGCACTTCTCAGCAGCAGATCCATGCAGAGCAGAGCCTGGCCCCACCACACTCCTCACTTCCCTTACCCAGCCACTGAGATGAAGAGAAAAAACAGAACTGCTCGAATGAAAAAATACTCCGCACAAAGAAACCTGTCAGTGGCCGCAGCCAAGCTCCCACCTGCTCTGCAAGAGCTCCAGGGCTTATTGGAGCTCCCAGCTGCATCTCCCATCACACAGGAAACTATCACTAGAACAGACGCGTCAACAGCAGAAGGCATGACCTCAACAACCTGAGTCTTGGATCTCTTCACTCTGCGTTCACTTTTTTCCCTTCAAAAGGCAATTATTGAAAAAGTAAATATCTACTGCATAGCCTTTTGGAAGGATCTTCCTGCATGCCCAGGCAGACAACAACCTTCCTTCCACAAGGATGAGGGCAGAGGGTTACTGGCCTTTTGCTGGCTCTCCAACACTGTCTGCTGACTGGAGCATTCCCCTGGCTGTCTGCAGTGTCTGTGCAGCACGTATAGGAAACACAGGATTTTTCCAGCAGAGCAAGATAAGGGCACTTTGATAATCCTTCCACTCACCCACACAGGGCAGACAGCAACCCCAAAGGAGTGTGGAGTTGGCTCAGGGAGAAAAGACCCCTCAAATCTCAGCTCATGAAGAAATATCCCACCCTTCTCTCTGGACAGGAGAAAGCTGGCAAAGAGAACAACAGGAAAAATCAAAGCCACAGAGGTGGCCAAACTTCCCACTCCAAACATCAGTTGTCTTGTCTCCTACAAACCATGTCCCAGCAGAAGATTGTCCCTCCCAGGCTGGTTGGTCAAACACTGTTGCCTCTTGAAAAATCCAAGCAGCACTTAGAATCTCCTTACTCTGAAGTCATATCAGATGCTGGTCACAGAAGTGTGTATGAGACTATACATGGACTATATTTAGCTCGGCCTGGGGTTCTCCACTCCATCTTAAATCAGCAGGCTGCCCACAAAACTCCTATTTCTTTCACTATCTGCAGGGAATTGCCAGCTGAGATGCTGCTTCCTTTCAAGACGGCAATATCTGCGAATGAGTAACATGTCCCCAGTGGGACTTCAGGGGATGAAGAATCATTTTAGCTTAGAAGGACAAAACTACAGTGTTCTCCCAAGACTGTGAAGGTTGGCTAAACACCAACAAAGAGCCCAAACTCCACAAACTTAAGCTGGAACTTTCTGTTTGCCCACCAGACTTGCAGAGAAGCAGCAAGCAGAACACATTTCTTTTGCCCCACTCAACCACGAACTCTTTAAAGCTGCAAATAAGTAAATAAGCAGTAAGGTTCCCTTTGGGCTCAGCTCAGAAGACCTGGAAGAGGCTGCTCACACCACAGTAGATATTCATGGCCAAGCAGTCCTCCACATACGGGCTGCACTGCAACCTGCAGCCACTCCTTCCAAACCAAAGCAAACCCACCTCGTGCAGCCAATGACAGCTGCTTTCACAGGCAGGCCGACCTGAGATCTGTTTTAATTTTCTTTCTGATTTCATCATGTCAACGCTTTGGGATGAAAGACCAGCTTGAAGTGCAGTTCAGCTTATCCCACTGGAAGCAGTGGGATAAATTCTCTACCCATCAGTAAGGAGCCTGCTCCTTCGTTACAAGTATCTGCACCTTTTGCAATGCCCTTGTGTTCTCCACCATGTGCTGCTGAGGCCAGCAGCTCCATCCCAGGATAAAACTACTGGTGTTAAACCAGTTTTCCTCTTTACTGCAGTAAGGAGCAAACTAGAAACCTAGTTGCCGACTGTGTTGTTTTCTTAGAGCTTCTTGCAAAGCTGCTTAGGAGAAAGAGCAGTGTGGAAACACGCTGTCAGACACAGAACCAGACACAGCTGCACAACGCAATTTCCTGGCACTGGAGACCATCAAAAGATTGGAGAAGGGGGATCTATTACATGCAGGCATTCACGTACTCACAGACCCAGCTCGAGCTTCAAAAGTTGAAAAAACCCAACAGAAAACAGGAAAAGATTGAGGGGGGAGGAAGACAGAACACAAGAAGAGGAAAGGAACAAGCATAAAGCTGTCTTGAAATCATTTTCATGTCCTTGCTTCTAGCACAGTGGACAGAGCGTGAAGCTGCCTGAAATGCTCGGTATCAATAATGAGGTTCTGTTAAGGGTGCTTGAGATGAGAGTAATTAAAATAGCACCTGGCACTTAGTGCAGCGCTTGTCGAATGTGGAGCCTGGGCTGCTGCCAGGTGGGCAGCAGAGGACCTTCACTGCATCATCTCCCAGGCATGCTCCCTGCTCTGTCTCCACTCCTGTGTTCCTGGATGCAGACTTTGCTCTCTAACAAACTGGGTTCATCTCCAGTAGCTCCATCCGGTGAATTTAGTGGTTTCCCTGTGTCAGCCAAATTTGTTTTTGTTTGCTTCAGGATGACTAACGCAGCAAAGATGCAACCGTGATTTTCAGCGCTGGAATTCAGGCAACGTAACCCTGCTGTGAATCATAGGGTATTTCTGCAACAGAGCTGGATTTGGCCTTCCTGACAAACTCTCAGGGTTTCATCATATTTGCAAATAGGCAAACAAAGGAAGGAAGTTGACTTCATCCCCCAGCACAGAATTTCTGATCCTACCCCAGACTCAGAGTGGGAGGCATCCTTATCCTTTCTTCTCGTTTTCTCACCTTCTAGTCTAGTCTGTATATCATAGACAGAAAACAGAGAGACCATGTGAAAGGCTCCTTCTGTTGGCTCAGACAGAAACTGGGAGGTTTTCCAAGCCCAATTCTGTAGGCTCCAGGAGATCAGATTGTCTGGAGAAGGTCCGGGCACGTATCGGAACACCAACATGCTTTCTAAAGCAATGCTGAACTTGGAAACTTGGCCTGTCCATCAGAGCTTCACATCCCTTTCTCACTAGCATCCACCATTCCTCCCTTCAAACTCATGTTCCACTCGGAGTCCAAAGCCACCACAAGAATCTACTGAATGCCACCTACCAGCAAAAACAAAAGCAGCACTGCCAGGCTCTACCAGTCAGTGAGGTTCTTGTTCCATCTTGCAAAAGCCCTGGTAAAAGGGGCAGCGGTGTCTCAAATCTATAAGACACAAACTAATCTGGGCCAAAGATGACCACATACCAATCAGAACGAAAACACCCGTAGGAACTGCACTTTGCATGCCATACAAGCAGATTCATTTGCAAATCACACATCGGACTTGCTACTCTGCCATTGAGACGCTCCATAAAGCTGCTTGAGCTACCTGTGAGGCAATCAAATAAAGTCCACAATCACCACTAAGCACACTGGCTCTGCAGTTCCTGGGAATACCACACCCTCCTTCCACCACTACCCACATCGGGATAAATAAGGCTTTTAGCCACAGTCCAGGCTCCAGACAATAGCTTTTCATTGCTATGCCTTAAACCCAGCGGATCTTTTCAGAGCCCGCGATTCATTTCAGAGGCTGCTGTGGGGTTTTGTCCTCCCTGCCTGCCCTCTAACTCCACTAGTGAATAAATCCCATTCTGCCAGATCAATCACAGTCGCTCTGCAAAATGAATGTGGGGCTGCAGAGGAGGCGAGCGGGTGCACAGTCCTGTCTCCCAGATTATACTCAGAAAGGCTCCAGAATAGAAACAACCTACTTGATTGCAGGATCTCCCTCAGCCCCAGCTGGGCAGGATAAAGTCCTTTTCAAGCAAGCCAACTTGCTAATGTGCTGCAAAGGCAAAACGCCTTCGGTACTTCAGACAGAGAGGAGAGAACCACATGCCACTTCCCAGGGAGAGTGTAGGAGATGAGACGCGGTATACATCAGATTAATGCCAGAGGAACCACTGCTGACTCCAAGAAAGCAATTCAGATCCTCCCACTCTCTCCCAGCACACTGTGCCCGGCTGCCAGCACTGCGGTTGGCAGAACTGACAGCTCCGATGGCCAGGCTCACCAGAAGCCCTGCAACGGGCGCTCACACCAAACAGGTCTGTCTGCCTGCTGTCAGGGCACGACTTCAATTTTGTGCCCGGCCACTAACCTGGGGTTTTGTTTTGTCTTCCCCACTCCCCTGCCAGGCAGAGGAGCTTGGTGCAACTGCTAGGTCAGACTTGCAGGAGCTCATTTGTAATTCTGGCCAGCGTTCAGAGCTGTGGAGATGAGAGGCCCTTGTGTCTCCTGAACCAATTAGCCCCTGATTATGGCAAGGAGTTCAGCTGTTCCCAACTGGATTGTAAAGCACCAACAGATATTTAAGGGCTGGAGCTGCAGGACAGATATTTTAGGGGCTGGAGCTGCTCACTGCTCTCTGGCTTGGGACAGAAGGGACAAAAGCAATACCCATCTCTCTGATCTTTTCTTTCAGCGCTAATACAGCCTCAAACCACACACTCAGCTTGCCAGTTCTGAGCCAGCATGGGAGCACAGTGGCAGCCCAGGCTATCCTGGGCATCTCTGCACACATCACAGAGTGACTGCCAGTGTGCTGCAGTAATGAATTTGCCTCACCGCAGTTTGACAGCCTATCATACAGAACTGGTAGTCTTTGCAAAGCCTAATGGTCAGCAAGCAGACAGTGGTTATGGGACATGCAACGTTCCCAGGCTCGAGCGATGGTGGTGGTGGGGAAGACAGAACAGGCTGGAGTGATATTAAGAGTCACTGCAGGGGTACAAAGTTGATAAGCAAAGACAGACCAATGCGACGATGGTTAAAGGTCAGGCCAGGGGGCTTGGGGCAGTTTGTCACAGCTAAAACCTTCCCAGCCGGCATTCCTGCAGCCGCTGTTTTAAGCAATGCCAGCTACAGCCACTGCAACTCAATTACAGCCTGCGAATGGCTGGACTAAACCTACTCCTCTGTTAAAGCGCTGACACTGCTTCTTCAAAACTGCCCCTTCCACAGTACCCAAGCATCAGCCACCGTCACTTGCTGTGGACACCCCAGGCCAGCTCTTCTCATCCTGCTCCACCTATTCACGCCCAGGGCCAAGGCACTGCTCAACACCCTCTTTTGTAACTCTGCCACTTCCCTCCTGTCTCACAAGGCACTGCCTGTCCTCTTCCACCTCCACAGATGGCCATATCCTGCCCTTCCTGTTTCGCTCACCTACCTCCTAAACGTTGACATCCTCGTGAAGGACCTTAACTCCTGCAGACTTGGGGAGGAGTTGGTTACCACTAGAGGGACAAAACCGCTGTCAATTCCCACATGCATCCTTACGCTCTCCTTGTCCCCATGCAGGACCATGTCCAGCACTCCAGCACTGGAGGGACACTATTACACACCAGCCACATGCACAGTTTCACAGGTTTGAAGTACATGTCATGCAGCATCTCACCACCTCTTTCAAAAGCCTTCACAGATTTCCTTTGCCTAGATCCTTCAGTCAAATGATTTTCAACTCCTCTCCAAAACTGCATCAGTGGCACCATCCTCACTGCTTGAGTTACTTGAACATGCCCTAAACGCAGTATGAGAGGCTACCACAGGGCACACTACATGTACGTGGTGAGGTAGAAGGACTTCAGATAACAATCCTTAAATACTTGAGAAAACTAACAAAAACAGGATAGGAAATTATAAGTTCCTCGGTGCTGAAGATGCTTACAGCCTCCTGCAACTAATCTGATTCTGCAGCAGATTTCCCTCTGATTTTAAGCCCTGAGAATCATGTGTCCACCCCACACCTTCCCGTTACAGAGCAAACTTCCACCTCCGTCTTCTCTCCAAGTGCCTTACTCAGTACAGCCTTATCGCTGTGATAAACCCGAGTAGATGGTTTGAGCTGAAGACACAAAAGAGACAAGCTGTGTTTTCAGATAAGAGTCAATCTGAAGCAACAACAGGACAGGAGAATCAGAGAGGCCCCAGAAAGGGTCTCACGAAGAAGTCAGATCCTTTGTGAGATGGACAGGCAGAAAAAAGTACGAGAACTCGAAGCAGGTTTCCACCTACTCTGAATGGACACTATTACCAAAGCAGCCACGGAGTGAGCAGGAGCCGCTGGCCACCACCAGAAATGCGTGGAGTGTGTTACAAACATCTTGGGTAGCTCCTGAGTTTAATCAAAACAAGTGTCACAAGACACAGGAAGGAAGAGAAGACAAGGGAAGTTGTGAAAGTATAAAGGTTGTAGAGTTACTTGTTCTTTCCTGTGGTTCTGGATCCATCCTGGAGAGAGAAAAAACCACAAGCACATTTGGAGGAAGGCTGAGGAGGCCATGTCCCATGGCTCTCAGAGCGAGGAAGTCCCTCCAGCAGATCACAAGAGAAGAGAGAGATTGCCAGGAAAAGAAACCAGAAAGCAGTGAGGATGCTCCAGCTCTCCATGTGAATATGTGAGGCTCTGGGCTGTCTGCTTAGGAAGAAGGAGGACAGGAGGTTCCCCATGCACAGGAGGTTCCCCATGCACAGATTTGGCTACTCCTAGTCCCCCCATCCCAACAAGCTTGACAAAAATAAGTCAAATTTTAAATTTTAAACACTTTTTAACTCACTGGATGCTTGTGGGGGTGGTACAGGAGTGGGAACCAAAGCCAACCCACTCCAGTTTCACATTCGGGAGATGAGCAGCAGCTTTATTTTAACGCTGAGAAACAGCAAAGCCCTTCACCCCTACAAGCATCTCCTCGCAGGTGGGACACGGCGCTGCGCAGCCCCGGACCGGTAACCGGGACCCCTCCCGCCGTCCCGCAGCGCAGGCTCACCCGGCCCACGGGGTGACCCAGACCCCGCGGCCGTTACTCACCGTCTCACTATCCGTGTGTCCCGCCGGTGCCGGTGCGGGGCGGTCCCGGTGCCTCCCACTCGCAGTCGATGCGCGCTCCCGCGCGGCCCAGCCCGGCGCGCTCCCGGTACACGCAGTGACTCGCGGGGGAAACCGGCCTCGCGTGGGCTCTCGGGGGGTGGGACCGGCCGCCGCCGCAGCGGCCATTCAGAGAGCGCCCAGGCCGTGACGCAACCCCCCTCGCACCGCCCCACCGCGGAGCGGCGCATGGGAGGGGGCGGGAGCAAGAGAGGGCAGAGACCAATGGGAGGAAGGGAAGGCGGCCCGGGGCCGGGACGAGGGCGGCCCGGAACTGCCCGGGTCCTAAAGTGCACCGTCACCCGGGTCAGCCCGGCTGCCCCCACGGGTGTCGCAGCCTCCGCCTTGGCCCGTTCGGCTTTTTCGCATTATCATTCCCTTCTGGTATTCCTTGTCTTCTCCCAAGGCCCTGTTTCCCCAGGGTCCCACTCCCAGTACTCGGTCACGACTGTTCAGTTACAAGACACAAGTTAAAACCCAACGTTTCCACGAAGTGCGTCTGCCCAGATAACGTCTGTGTGGAAATCACAGAGTCACAGAATTATTGAGGATGGAAAAGACCTCTAAGATCATCCAGCCCAGCCTATGACCTAACATCACCACATCAGCTAGACCATGGCACTAAAGGCCGCATCTAGGCTGTCCTTAAACACCTCCAGCGATGGGGACTCCACCACTCCCCTGGGCCATCCAGTCCGGGTCTCATCACCCTTTCCGTGATCCCTAACATCCAGCCTAACCTTCCCCTGGTGCAGCTTCAGGCCCTGTCATTAGTTGCCTGGAAGAAGAGCCTGACCTGTCTACAACTTCCCTTCAGGTCATTATGCCCTGGTCCAAAGTCTCCCAAACCTGAGGATGGGCTGCTCCTTCTGACCTAGTAGGAGAAATCTCCTCGAGTTTCTCACTGAAGTAACTGCCACTGCCTGCCCTTGCTCTGCACAATGTCTCCTATCAGCTGCTGCCTTCATGGCCTGTTGTACACGGTGTGGGCATGGGAGGAATCACAGAACCATTTAAGTCAGAAAAGACCTCTAAGGTCTTGTCAGAAACTGTCCCAAGGCCACCACTAAGCCGTGTCCCTAAGCGACACGATTTTTAAACACAGCCAGGGATAGCGATTCAGTCTCCTTCCTGGGCAGCCTGTTCCACAGCCCGATCACCTTTTCAGTGAAGAAGCTTTTCCTAATGTCCATCCTAAACTCCCCCAGCACAACTTGAGGCCTTTTCCTCTTGTCCTATTGCTTGTTACTTGGGAGAAGAGCCCAACACCAAGGTGGCTGCTGTGGAGGATATGGTGAGGCACAAATCACAATAAATAGAAAAGACCATTCCTTCTCTTCCCAAGCTGAGAGGGAAGATCAGCTGCAGCTGGCAGATGCTGTGTACAGTAAATAACAAAGTACAGGGAAGATGTTCAGCTGTATCAAATTCCTGGGTTTAGGGGCCTCAATGTTCCAGGTCATTGCAGTTTAACTCCTAGAGTGCTGCCACCTTCCCAGCTTACCAGCACAGCTACTCTGGAAGAGGCTGAAAATTGTCCCAGGGCCTGTTAATGAGCTTTAATGAGGAAGACAACAGGGATTTGTGCAAGAGGCAGGTGTGGTGGCATCCTGGACACAGCTGTTAAACAGCAACATGAAAGACAACATTGATTTTCCCTTTTACTGCCCAGTCCCACCCAGCAGCTCCTGAGTGTGAAGGAGCTGTGGAGCAAAGTCAGGTCATGTTTCTTAATTCCGGAGCACTTTCAGGGTGCTACTACAAAAGCAGAGCTCTGTCCCAGCAAGCCGCTTGTTGTGAACCCAGCCTGTCTTCTGCAGCCTGCCAGGGAGAATTTCTGGCAGCTGCTTGTTACAAGGACCCACAAAGCTCGTGGGAGCTCTCTGCAAAACGCTGACTGAAAAGATACCTCTAAGACGCGATGTCTAATGCTAATCTCCCACCCACCAGCTTTTGAGCTACGTAACTCTGTCACTCCTCCGTCTCTGTGGAAGCTAAACATAGGGCAGTCCCAGCAAACACTGCAGGAAACATCCTGTGCTGTCCTAGTGCACACATCTGGTGTTAAAATGCTCAGGGAGACAGGATTAGGATTTTGTTCTGAGGGAGCAGCAGAAGGCCAGATATGTCAGTGATGGGCACACCAGACAGACACACAGACGGGCTGTGAAGGAGAAGCTGAGCCAGACATCTGAGAAGGCAGGGGGAGAACAATGGGAATGCTGAAGAGCAAGGAAAAAACCAGGCAGACAGTTAAAAATGCTTTCAGACCTCTCATTAAAGAGGATTTAAGAACTAGGCATGTGTAAGGAAAAAAAAGCTTAATTTATGATGAATATTAATACCAACTTCTTACATGCGATACTGGCCCCAAGCACCCCTGAGGGTATTTGAGGGACTAGTTCTGTGGTTATGATTTCAGCACAAAGAGGAAATTCTCTTGCATTATTAAACAAATCACGCCCTGCACTGGCCTTTGGTTTGATGTTCGTAATGTGCAGTCGGTGTTAGCCAGCTGGAGAGACAGCACTCTGCAACTTGTTGGCATTTTGAAAATAAGCTGCAAAAGCTGCTGACTGAGATCTCCTCCTTCATCAGGGAATAGGGGTTAAATATTTTAAAATTTAGGGGGGAAAGCCCAGAAAGTTTGAAACAAATAGTGTTTAGTCTTTGGTCTTGTTTGTTTAACATAACATTCGCTGTGGATGGAACACTTGAACGTTTGCAAACTTCAATGTTTTGTTTGACTTGTAGAAATCAGCCTGCTTCCTCACTTTCACAAAGGAGGCGAGTCAGAAGATTTAGCCTAGCCAGGTTCACTAGCCAAGTGTATCTATTTATACCACAAATCTAGCTCATGAGATAAGTCACTAAGTAGGTGATGTGCATAGAAGCAGCAGGAGGGATAAAATCTGGCCAGAGCACCCTGTTGACTTCTTTGCATCTTTTTCTGTTGTTCACTGAGAATTCCCATCTTACAAAACCCAACTCTTTGTGGTGTTAAGTAATAAAATGTCGTGTTTTCCCCTCTAGGTCACTGTCACAGTCCACTACAGGTCATGGCATAACTGGCTAACGGCTGCTAAGTGGTCTGTGTGAAATTAGTTTAGTGGGTCTCAAGCCAGATGCTGGTTGACAGATGCCCAACGATCAGCCCTCCAGTTGGCTTCCTTGCTGGCAGTCACAGTGGGTTGGTCAAGGCCATGCAAATTCAGCAGTTCCCTGAGGCCCGGCGCATAGACAAGGTTGCTTGTGAGTTTTTTCCTCTGTTGCAAATGACAAAAGTCTTCAGAGAAGGTCAGGGCACAGTGCTGTGAGTGCTGGTGGCTGATGACCATGCTCTCACCCGTTAGTCAGCTATGCAGGGAAGTGGTGGTAGCCCAGGTAGGAAAACGCTGCTGAAGACCTCCAGCAGAAGCAGCCCTGACGCTAAAGAGAGGTTGCAAGGTGGCAGTGAAAGTTTTGATCTACGTTTTTACCTTTTGGCTTGTCCTGCACAGGACAGCGGGCTGCAGAGCTGCCGGTTAGACTAAATCAGCAGCATTCCCCGCAGAAACAATAAAAATCCGATCTCCTCTCGGCCTTTTCCTCCTGATGCCAAATTTAAATGACCTTACTTTTTTGGCAGCAGGAAACCTCACAATTAAATATAGAAGCAGAGCGGACTTTCAGATGGAACTTACAGCAAGGGAACAACAGATGGCATTGTTTGCTGGGCTGGAAAAGCTGCATCTGCTCCTAGAAGAAATGCTAATCGGGGTTTAACTAGGCATTCAGAGGGAACCGTACCCCATTCCCAGGACAACGGCCATGTGTACATGATCCTGAAAACACAAGAAAGTAGGTACAAAGTCATCTAAAATCCCTTACTGGGCCGGGTCCAAACTAAGTGCATGTTGTGATAGGGTAACGCTGAGACTCCTCGTGCTGAAACCCATCTGCACCACTCAGAGTAAAAATGTAATTGGCAAAGATTTATTTCATTTGCAAGTGGTCAGTGATTTCATTTTCAGGCAAGTAATTCTGGCATAACACTGGAATCAGATCCTACCTTGGCTGCACTCTGACTCTCTGAGGTGTGGTAAGATTAAAGGGTAGCTGGGATCTTCATAGCCAGCACCGCAGATGGGGATAATGGAGTCGGGAAGATCAATAGCCTGAGCCTTGCCCGGGATAACTGATCCCTCTGTAGAAACACAAAGGAAGAAAGTGAGAGTATGGTGGACATTCTTCCCTGGTTCATGCCAACTGGGTGCTCAAGCACAAAATGAGCCCCATGGTGTGCAGTGCCTGTGCGTGGTCTAAAGCTGAGTACAGAATGTTCTTCCCACCCCCGGCCCTGCCGGCTTAGCCCAGAGGTGCAGGCAGGCAAGGCTCTGTGTGTCCTTATTTCAGTGTGTTCTGTTTAGGGTACAAAACCCCAACCACAGTTTGGAGCTGGCAGAGCTGTTTGCAAAACAAAAAGACTACCAAGTATTTCACCCAGAGGCTGGCTCCAGCTGTCACCACAGATATCCCCATCGTGCTGAGGCTTTGCATCCAAGGCCCCATCTTGTTCTCACATTCTCATTCTCCCCTGCCTTGGGTCACAGCAGAAAGCTCATCATATTTTCTGGGGTTGCTCTATGTAACTGGGCTCATCAGGCCACTTCAGATGCCTGGGATAATGTCCACCTCGGGCAGTGATGATGGTGACCCCCTTTCTGCTGATTGCACACCCTACTGTCAATAGCCCTGGAAACCTGCCAAGTGGATAAGCCAACACCCAGGCTTTTTACGTCTAAAGATGTCTATTAACAGGGACCGTTACTGATTCCAAACAATACCCTCCAAACTTTGCCAGAAAATCACAGGAGATCAAAAGCATTTTGAAACAAGTGACTTCGAGCTGCAGTAAAAGAGTTTTCTTGGCACTGAGGCAACTTTTAGCAACTCCAAATGGAGTGGTGAGGAGAAATGTAATGGGATCCTAAACCATTTCTGCCTTTAGCACTGTTCTGCTTCAGAGGGATGTCAAATCCTCGTCTGGCACAAACCTCAGGGCAGCCAGAAGAGCACATGATCCTCCTGACTTTACTGCAGATGCTGAAGCTGTATGTACTGATCACCCTTATTCCATGGACTACTGTGCCCCATCACCACCACAATTTCCAGCCACTGGCTTGGCTGGCTGGCTGGCTGGCCGGCTCTGAACAGCCTCCCGTGGGCTGTGAGTGTGCTCTGCATCCCATTCAAGATCATGACCCCCACCATGTCACTTGAAGAGGAACCTTGGAGGCTTGCTGACTGTCTGCAGCTCACTGACAGCAGGTTTACTACTGCCTTAGTTCAGAAAAGAATTCTCCAGTGATTGAGCTGTACCCTTGTGCTTGCTGACCTGGAGCTGCCCTTCTCCCAGGCACTGTTCTCTCCATAGTATGTGGCAGGGGGAGGCACTGGGAGCAGTTTTTGCAGGAAGGCACCCATTGCAGGTGTCTGAAGTCACAGAAGTCAGATAAGGCCACGTACAGAGGTGCTGCTCTCCTCTGGAGAAGGCATGAACCAACCTGTCTCAGCAGAGCAGCAGTGGGCTGCATGAGGCAGCTCCTCCTGTATGATGCAGGTGGAAGGATGGGTTGTCCCATTCCACTTCAGAAGCTGTTCAAGCAACCAATTCAATTTGTACATTTATGCGCTGAAGGCTGAAACATCCAAGGTGTTATAGCTACCACCCTCCTGCTGTCCACTGCCCATACACTGAAGGATTGGAAGATTTGCAGCCCAGTTAAAGGACAGATGCCCTTATACCATGAGCTTGTGCTAAATGAGGCCAGCCTGCCGGTGCAAGCCTTGGACCTAGCTGACTTGTGAGCGTTGAAACTCAAGGACATGGCAAATGGCAAACGCCACAAGGTCTCAGCTTTGCAGAGACAGCTGGAAAGCTGGTCCCAGTTCATCTACTTGTATCACCACATGGGGTTCAAAACAGGGCTTCTGCTGACCCAGTGAGAAGCTTTCCAGCGTTCACGGTCTGAGAGCAGATGCAGACTTTGGCTGGCCGCCTGGAGTTCAAATGTCTGTGTTGTAGACCCAGATTTCCTTCTGAGCGGTTTCAGAGGAAAAAAGAAAAACACAAATAATCAAAAGACATTCCCAGGAACCCAATTTATCTGTCAATGGCCAGTTTTCTGCCATCCTTTGAATCTGAGAAAGGCAGGGAGGAAGTGTGGCCGGGAAGCACTTGGCTGCCCTCTTTGGCTGGGAATGTACCGAAGGGAGCCAAGGGACTCCAGAGGAAGCGGTGAGTAGCTCCAGCTGGGCAGTGGTCCTGACAACATTGTGTTAGCAGGAGAGAGAGGACAGACTGCCTTGCTCTGAATCAGCCGCAGTACCGTGTCAGTACTTCCTACTTGTTCCTCAGATTAGTAGGTGATGGTCTCTGTGGTGTGCACCTCCATGAGCTCAAACTCCCTCTTTGTGGCAGGAGCAAGTGCAAGGAACTAAAAGGTGATCCCAGGAGGTTCTCAGTACCCTTTCCCTGCAAGATAGCCTGTGAGTAGTTATCTTGCAAACTGGGTCACCACTTCTCCCAGTGAAACAGGGAAAACTCGGTGATTCCAGTCTGGCCTTGCTTGAGAACTTGTTCCAATATCTGGCCTGTAAAGACCTTTTTCTGGCAGTGGCCAGGCTCATCACCCGGGGCTTCTGGAACAGGCTGCCTTGATTTTTATGAGGAACTCTAGTGATAGGACAAGGGGGGTGCTTTCAAGCTAAAAGAAGGTAGATTTAGATTGGATCTTAGGAAGAAATTCCTCACTATGAGGGGGGTGAGACACTAGAACAGTTTGCCCAGACAAGTTGTGGATGCTACATCCCTTGAAGTGTTCAAGGCCAGGCTGGATGGAGCCTTGAGCAACCAGATCTAGTGAGAGGTGTCCCTGCCCATGGCAGGGGGTTTGGAACTAGATGATCTCTGAGGTACCTTCCAACCCAAACTGTGCTGTGATTCCTGAGAAAGGATTACCAGAGGGTGCACATAGTGAAAAAAACCCAAACAGAAAAGAAAAAAGACAAAATTAACTATTGCTGTGGAGTCCTCTAGTGGTGACACTTCACAAGCAGCCCAAGCCTGTTCCCGAGTGAACTCAACCCCATCATTGCTAGTTTTGACTTACATAAAAATGCATGCACAAAACCCATCAACCTCCAACTTCCAAATAGCATCTCCCATCCAAAACTGGATGGTATTCTTCCAGATGTGTGAACGGAAATGCTATGTGCATTTAAAAGCTCTGGATTTTACCCTCTCAGTTTCTGTTGCTGCTGCTCTGAGAAACGACTGAAGAGGAAGAACCTGCAGACCCTACTCTTTGCCCCATGTATGCCAATAGACAAAAACTCGATGTTGGTGCAGCATTACTGTGCTGAAGAACATAGTCCAGTTCAGTCTCCAGTGGCCACAAATGTGAGTTTAGATGAAGAGTTGAGTTTAGAAGATATTTCAAACCCAGGTAGTTTAAAGTTTTCTTCACTTTCCCCTTTTCTATTTCCTTCCCATGTTGTCTCTGACCCTACATTATTTCTGTTCCTTTGCCCTCGAAGTCAAAGGGCTCAGTCTTATGCAAAATCCCAGCTCTGGGCAAAATGTTGTTTACAGCAGTTTGAATATGTGACAGAAGAGAAAAAACTATTGTTTGCTGTGAGCAACCTCTGCTAAAGAGAAAACCTCTGCCCTAGACAGGTTATTGCCCTTCCTGATGTGACCATCATGTCCATTCTCTCTTCAGGCCAAGGTCTTTTTAAAGGTGGTTCAATTTCTGCTGAGAACCAAGAAGAAATCTTACAAAGCTTTAGGATTTCTTTATGCATGCTGCAACCAAATAATTGCACACAGTTTCTTTCCCCGAAAGCCTTTTCCTCCCTTCCCTCTGAGTAATAACCTGCAAATACTGCCCTTTGAATTCCACCTTCTGCATTCGAATAGCTGTATTAGCACCTGCTGTAGACAACCCAATAGTCATTGAAGGGCTGTGTAATTTAAAAAGCATCAAAAAGTACAAGAAAAAAGGGATCGTAAAACTGTTAGCAGGATGGAGGATGCTGCCTCTTAAAATACCACTACCCCATGTTAACAAGCAATTTGGAGAGCTGGAGCTTTAAGAATTTTTTTTAATAGCAATTTCTTATCCTGTTCAATATTTGCCTTATGTTTAAAGCAGCACATAAAAATAATTCAGTCCTGCAGTCACATAATAATTTAGGCTGGAACAGACCATAGGCAGTCATCTGCTCCAATGCTCTGCTTAATACGAGCCCAGCCAGACCAGGTTGCTGAGGAACTTCTCCAGCTGAGCTCTAAACATCTCCCAGGCTGGAGATTCCTCCACCTTTCTGGCCCTGGTTTGTAATACAGTGCCATATTTTGAAATGATTCATGTAATGCTTCATCTTCTTATGTAGTCAGACTGTGTGCTCTACTTGCTAAGCTCTTCTAGCTGAAAGCTGCAGTTCTTGGCATGTGTTTGAATTTACAGTCCGTTCCCACTGATTTACTTTAATTATTTTTCTTCAGGCCTGATGTCCCACCAGTAAGCACAGACACCTCCTTGAACACTTCTGCTGAGGAGGAAGGCTTTGAGCTTATCTCTGCCAAACCCTCCGCAGGGTCCAGATGCTCACTGGTGTCACTGTTAATTAGGCTGGTTTCAGCAGTACTTACTGTAAACTTCAGCTGAGCTGCCAGCCACTTATCAGTCCTGCCTGCCTGCATTAGTTTAGATATCCCCTCATGTCCAAATCAATAATATTATGTACTAGTAAATAATCATGGTTTCATAAAGCTGAAGGAACAGAGATTTAGAGAGTTGTTTCAGCTAAAGAAATGACTCCTTGGGGGTCTCTAGTTCGGCTGTTGATTTTGCTGTGTCCCATCGGAGGATTTTAAAGCACATTCAAAATGGCTTTTCACAGGGGGATTAACAAACAGACCATCACCAGGGCCCTGGGAGAGCAGATATTGTTGTATCCAAGTGGGAAATTCTTTTTTCTCTCTCATTCCCTTGTCTTTTCTAAGCCAGTGAAGAAAATAAAGTACTGTGTTAATGCAAAATTGCCCTTTATGCTGAATTTCAGTGACAACTAGAAATTCTGTTTTTGTGTTCAGATCCCAAATTACTGATTTCTTGGTCTTTTTCCTGTAGCTTCAATTTCTTGGATTTTTAAAATGGAGTATTTCCAGCAAAGACTGTTAAATGTTGGCTTTTTTCTTTCACTGCAAGACCATTTGCTAGCCAAAATTTGGTCACCGTAAAATTTTAAGTAGATTAATTTCTTCCTCATTACAGATATGAGGATTAAGTTCCAGGAAAAAAACCTACTTAGATACCAGGTAACTGACATGTTGGAACAGTGAGACTAGATGAGAAGCTCTTGGGATAGCAAAATTTTCCAGATAAACAAGGTGTGGATTTTAAAGCAGAGGATGAAATCTAATGTCTGACACCCAGAGAGAATCCCTTGTACAGCCCAGCAAGAGGGAGACTGAAACCTGTTTCTCTGAGTGAGAATTGAGGTGAACAGTAGCAGATATCTCATCCAGCTTCTGCCTTACCTTATCTTCCAACAAGAGACCAGAAGACCCAAGGGATGTGAATGAAAATGCATGTTCGCACATAAAGGGGACAGATGTTCTCTGGCTTCTATAGTGAGTTTTAAGAGGCATCAGCTGAGGCACCTGGGGCACATATGTCCTTTGAGCAGCACCCACCATTACCTTCTCTCAGAGGTGGTAGTACCTGCCTGCTCCTCCTTTCTTTTAAGAAGGATAGACTGTCATTTAATTGTGGGGTTTGTTGGTCCCCCTTTCCATCCCATTGTTTCCTTACTCTCGTTTCTCAAGTGAATATTAAAAGAAAAAGTAATTACGGTAGAATCACTCGTTCTCCCTCTCCTTCACCATTAGTCCAGTCTCTGGGCATGTCATAGGTATCACACCAGCATGAAGAGAATGGATTAGATGATCTTTCAAGGTCCCTTCCAATCCCTAATGATTCTATGATTCTATGTCCACAGCTCTGTTCTAATCCATTGCAACACTCTCCATCCCATTCCTCAGCCTCCTGCCATGATCTTTCTCTATATCTGAGAGGAACTCTTCTGGGTCCTGCAGGTCTGTCTAGTGTCTGCACCTTCTTGGATAAGCAAATGTCCCTCATTTTGGGGTGGTGCCCAAAAAATGCTGTAAAGCAATCAGTCAAGAGCTGCCTTGAGGAGGGTTCCTTAGGAGACAGAGCCTTATTGCAGTTGGCTCTTACATATGTTCCTAATAAATTAGACAAACTGGGAAATCAAAGAAAGCAAGAGGGATTCAGTGACTCGCAGGTGGCATCGTGCCTTATCCTCCATGTCTACATTTCTTCTCACCTTTTCTTAACAGCACTATGTTGTGAAGGTGCTCTGCTAGAATAATCAAAACTGAAGAGGCTTTATTGTCTTTAGACACCACCACAACACCTGCCTGATCCATTTTCAGCTCAGATTTTATTAGGGGAAAAGTCTCCACACATTTGTATCACACAGTTCATTTAAATGATAAGAACCATGTTGGTTTTCTTCTAACGTGTCTCTGTAATTGCAGCCTCCATGCTTTCGATCAGGAGATGCTAAAATGGCTCCTGAAGGAGAGGAGAGAGGGAGTGTGGGGTGTTAGTCAGAAATATCCAGGCCCTTAACTGTGGAAGGAGGAAGAAGAGAGTGAGCCCTGGTCCTTGTCCTCAGAGCACTGTACATTGAGGGGCAGTCCAGAGAGCTGTGCAGATGTTCAGAGGGTGCTGCACTGCACATGGGGCTGCTGCATCCCACAACTGTGATCCAGGTGCTGCTGCTGTGCTGCTGATCAAAGGGTGGAAGCTGAGGCACTTCCAGACTTTGCTTCCTATTAATTACCTGCTATGCACATCTCATGTAATTAAAAGCCAGAGCATCTCTTCCCCTCCTCAATGCACAGGCAACGCTCCGCTGTTGTAAACACACTTGAGACTGGAGCAAGGCCTTTTGGTGTCTGAACTCCATTGCTTTTATTTAATGTTAAATGCTAGTTGCAGATACTACCTGTGCTGTGCAGAGGGCAGGGGATTTATCTTAATTAAATGTTTCTATGGAAACAGCACATCAAACACAAGATGGTGTTTCTAGGGGAGGGAGGGAAGCAGCTGCTCATAACAGAAAGGTCCATGGCTGATTTGAAGGGACAAGGGCTTGCAGGATTGTGATTTTGTAAAGTTACCAGAGCCTAGAAAGGTCTCTTGGGTTCATGTGTCCTTTTCCTTGCTGTGGCTGATGATTCCTGACTGCATCAGTCCTCTCCTCTGAGGCCTGTGAGAAACCTCAGTTCTTTCATAGATCAAGCAATCTCATTTTCTCCTTGAAATGTTCCTGCTCACAACCCAAACAACAAAAAGCAGTTCTGAACATGTAAATTCATTATCTTACAGTTGGGCACATGATAAGCCAGAAACTGGAGCTCTGCCCCTGATGGAAATGGGAGATTTACCCTCTGCAAGGGAGCAGGGTCAGACTAATCTGTACAGACATCCGTGAAGTCCTGCCTTGGTTAAGCAAAGAGCTGGTTTAAGTAGTTTTTCAGATGTGCTGTTTCTTCTGCTTCTCTGAATGCAGCAACAACCACTACATCTGGCTTTGTCAGCACAGGACTAAAAACAATTACAGTGCACTTTGTATAACTGAAGAATCACTTTTCCAGTCCATTCTTGGGGTCGTATATAGGTCTGGAGACATTTAAAACCTGCCTGGATGTGTTCCTGCGTGACTGGGTCTAGGGGATCCTGCTGTGGCAGGGGGATTGGAGAGGATGACCTTTGGAGGTCCCTTCTAATCTCTAATGTTCTGTGATTCTGTCTTGATGTCTTACTTGAGATCAACTATAGAACCCATCTGCAGTCCATCAAGTTGTGGCTATGAAACACGGTGGAACACTCATCCAAAGTGCACACGGGTGAAAACTGCCTACTTTCTCCAGGTTTCCTTACCTTACATTTACCTTAAGCTGAGATCTTTCAGGGTCATCAGGTGTTTAGATCATTTCAAGATGCACTTTTCCATCTTTGAGGATTTCAAAAAGGAATGTTAAGCTCTGCATAGCGCTTGAAAACTGCTGTCTAGGAAATGTGTTTCCCTTCCACACAGCAAGGCTTAAATCTGTCTCCACTTATGCTAAGGGACAAAAAAGGGAGCAGGAGTGCCTTTGGGATTGTAGCATGGCACCAAGCTCCCTTTCATGCAGCCTGGGAGTGAATGGTGGGAGCTCTGAAGAGTAGGTGGGAAATGGGTTTTTGCACACAGAGGGCTGCTTTGTCCTCACGGCCCAACTAGATATTTTTGAGTGTGTGTGAGATGCCAAGTGAGGTCAAGACTGCATAGGAAGGAGCATTTACTTCTCCAAAAGACATGTTCTCTAAAGAAGCCCAAAAGACAAAAAGTATGAGAAAAGAAGTATTATGGATTCACAGATGGAACTATTCAGGAGCTGACTTTAGCTGTGATCTGTAAGGTTTTGCAGGACTGTATAATGGCTCTGAGCCAGCATCTCAGGTCAGGAATGTAAATCCTCCAGCCAGCTTTGATTTCTGTCAGGCTGCAGTCAAATTCTCCCCTACACACTCTCCCAAACCTATACCACTCATTTTCATTTAGCTCGAGTCTTTCAAATGATCCCTGCACCGAGTACTTGCTGCTGAGAGAGGTAGTATCTAATTATTGTGCATCATTAAGAGATAAACACATCTCATAATCATATCATCCATCCATCCATCCATCCATCCACCCATCCACCCATCCATTCATTTTTATCCCTCATCCTCAAATCTAGATGCAGAGCAGCCACACCACCTGCTTATCAATTAAGGAAGAACAGATTCACCATCTGATAAATTTAGCAAGTGCCATGTAAGCTCTAGTTGGCAGACATGATCCACTCGCCTTGCATTAACAACTCCAAAAGGTTCTGCTGATCTTATCACATCATGTCCTCTTCGTGTTTTAATCAGACCCAACCCCACTGCATTGAAATGTTCCGCCGTGACAAGCCCAGCGTTGAGGCAAACACATCACTGCTTTCATTGACACGAAAAAATGCCTGTCTTGTTAATAGTCTAAACGAACTAGGGGCTTTGCCTTCCAGCTTAATTCAAGAGCGCTATCGGCATGAGTGGGTTATAAAAGCCCTTTTTTCAAGATAAAAGACAGTTCCCTGCCAGAAAAGAAAAAAAAAGAAAAAGAGAAGCAGCTCAAACATCTTTATGACATCCCAGTGCAAAAAACAATTGAAAAGGATTGTCATAAAAGGAAGCGTGTCAGTTGTGAACTTTACTGAATTGAGCCTAATGCAAAATTCATGCTAAGGTGTCACAAGCGAAAGGCAGTTTATTAATCCAAATCTGGAGCTGGTAGGCAGCAGTCATGGTACATTAAGATCGTATGAATATTCCCCAGGCTCATTCGAGTTTCTATTCAGGACCCCTTTTGTTAGTGCAGCAGGGGCCAGAGAGGGCTTTTGGACCAAAAGAGGCCTTCTCTTCCTTCGCCGTATCTTTTCATACTTGTCACACTGTGGGCACATTGGGGCTAAGTGAAGCATGATGCCTTTGCCATCTGACTGATCAGAATGCGATGCCAAGCTGGGTTTTGCTTCTTTATTCCACTTACACATTAGAAAGGTTTTATTTCTCCATTGCATTTAGTGTGTGTTCCCAGGCTAACTTTCCCTACTGAGAAGAACCTGGGGGAAGGTGGGGTTCTAAGACCCCTTTCTCACATTCTTTCACCATTTTGCAGTGGCAGACTGTCTTAGAGCTGGCATGCATGGAAGAATCTCTCTAATGAACCCGTCTGATGAGAAAGCATCAATCTACCTCTAGAAAGAACATAGTAGGAGTGTTCAGCACAATGGCCTTTGGGAGAAAACAACAAACACCCCAAAGAAGCAGTGGCATGGGACCAATGCCTTCCAAAAGGAGGAGGAAGGAGAAATTAAAACAGTTTGATTTGGAAGTAGAGCCAGCTAGCAAACTGCCTCCTTTGATTCCTGGTGCTGCTGTGTAACTCTCCAAGTAGACTGTGATGATATTGATGGGTCAAGCCAGGAAAGTGCCCCTCCAGTACTGGCAAATGACATCAAAAACCTGAGAACAAGGTTGAAGTCTTCCTCCTTGGAGGTTTATACTAATCTTGCAGTTAACTTCTGCAGTGTCAGGATTTCCCCAGAACTGTGTGGGAAGTAAGAAGGCTCTAACTGTGGCTCTCTAAAGGATGTGAGGCCAAATTTAGCCCTACCAGCAATGTTTCTTATTTCTAGCTGGGCTGAAGTAGCTGACTACAAAGCTCAAGCTGTCCATGAGTGACTGCAAGTAGGAGAGGAGATGAAGGCTGTGGAGTTGCAGGGAGGTGATGTGTGTTGGGGAGGTGGATTACAGCAGGAGAGCGGCTGCAGAGCTGTGGTTTACTGAGCTTTTGAAGGTTTGAAGAAACTTCTCAAAGAAAAGAGTGTCTCAGCTTACTGAAACCTAAGTGGAGAAGAGCCTCAAAGAAAGAAAAAGTCCTCTGGAGAGGATACCCTGGTGTGAGTCTTGCTGGAAGAAGACTTGGATGCATGTATTAAAAAGATGTTAAAGTTGATCCCTTTCAGTCATGTTTATGGATGTTACCCAGAGTGGCTTTTATCAGAGGTGCATTTGGCTCAACACTGAAGTATAATTGCAGCTAAATAGTCCATAAAAAGCGATCTACAAATGCTATAGAGTGTGAGCTGGCCAAATTCTGTCCTCATTTACATCCATGCGACTTCACTGGTTTTAATGAGGTTGCTCTGCTATCCCCAATGGCAGAATTTATTTGGGATGCTATGGAGAGTAGGATGGGAGTGTATTGTGTGATTATGAGGGTGGGTTCCTTTGTGTCAGTTGTTCCAGTGGTTCATTTAAAGACTTTCAGCATGTCACTGAACTTCTCTGTGCTGGGATTTACTCAGCTGTTGGTTATTCATGTTGACAAGTCTTACACAGGGAGATTAGTGTAGAATTCTTTGGACATTATATGGAAGGTTTTGCAAACCACCACAAAAAAATGCAGCTGGGAGCAAAAAGAAGCCAAATGTACTCTGAAATGTGGCACTAAATGATTTATCTCACCTTTGCCCAGGGAAGCCAAAGAAGTATGACACCCAGGAGAAGAGAAAAGCAGCAGCAGGTTAGTTTTCCTCAGCCCAAATCTTGCAAAGGTTTAGGAGTTACTTCTCTATTTGACTGCACTTCAGGAAGTTTAAAATACGAGTCCTTTTTTTGCAGGGTAGAGATCTTAGACTCCAGATCATATGCTGTCTTGAAACATGCTGGTATCTCGCTAAAACAAGACCTTGGTGTGGGCTGAGCTTTGGGGTTTGTACCAACAGTTGTGACATGCCCACTGTGTTTTGGGGACACTGGAGAACCCCTGTCTATAAAACACCCAGCACCTCCATCTGCTTAAACTCAAAGCAGACTGTAATTTGTCTCCTCTGGGCAGCTAATGAAGTAGGAGAAAGAGACACCGAGTCAACATCTAAACATGGCAAATGTGGCCACCGGTGCTGTCTCGGCTGGATGGCAGCAGGGGTGTCTTCCCGACTCGTTGACACCGCTGTTTTCATCCCGCTGCGTGGCTGCTGTGCTGCTCCTTGGGCTACTGGAGCGGGTGTGGAAGCCTTCTGATGTGATTGCCCACGAGATGGCAGTCGCCGCCAGTACATCACTCATATCGCTTCCCACCTCTGGATTGACAGCTGCGGGAGAGACCTGGCCAAGCTCCGCTCTCGGGAGGAGCAGGAGCCAGGAGGATGCAAAGGCAAAACGTGTTTGTCACAGGGAGTCTCTCCATGGGCTGAAAGCTCCTGCTCTTGTGTATCAGGGTAGACATACGCCTAACAGCTACAACTTTCCTTCAAATATCAGTGATGAAACAGAGATGGCACCAGAGCCCCTCTGGAGCTTCTCCCCCTTCTCACGGTGCACGTTTTTTGCTCTGGGGACAAGTCTCCCAAATAAAGCACCGCAAGTGGAAATTGAAACTGGTATTTCTGCTTGTGCTGCCAGATGGGCCCCTCCTAGCAAGGGTGCACCAGCCAGTTACCTGAAGCTGCAGCGCTCATCGCTCCTTTGGAAACGCGCCGTTGGGTTGAAATGCGTTAAAGCATTTCTGAGATAGAGCAATTTCGACCTTGTCGTGTAGAAGGTGTGATTTCAGGATTTCTCTGTAGACTGTGATTTAAGAATCGCTTTCTAGTGGAGGAATTAGCTGCAGAAATAAGAAAAACATAGGATAATTTAGGTGGCAACCTTAATTACATGATTATTTCCACTCTCATAGATGTATATAACCTACAGTGGAATATTCAGTGAAATTGTAGCTTGGGCACTGAAGAGATTTCCATATCACTAAAAATATGTGCTAGCTGTTCTTAAGGAAAGGTTTAGTAAATTGCCTCTAAAGCACAGGAAATTGGTTTAGCTCCTTCTGTGTAATAGTTGTCTTAAGAAGCACGTCACAGGCAACAGGGCTGAGAAGAGTCACGAAGGTCTGAAATACATGGACTCTTGCAGCAGCAATATTGCCAGCTTGTCTAAGAGAACCTATGGGGCTTAATTTTGCTACAGATTCTCTAGAGAACCATGAAGAAGTTGCCTTATGAGTTGAAATACCCATGCTATTATACTCATAATTCGACACTGCAACACTAGATTGCAGTTACTTGTGTTTCTGCAAATCAGTCTCTCTTTTCTGTCTGTAATCTCTCTTTATTATCTGCAATAAAATACTCTAAAGAAGAGATAGAGACCAGGATAAATTTTGCTAGTGGTACAACGTAGTGGGATGAGGCATTTCAGGACATCAGTTGCAGAATATGATGGCAGAAATACATTATGAACTTTGTTGTTCCTGTCATACTAATTATGATTCTCCAGAAGCCTTGGCAGTTGAATTGTTTAAAAATGGTATCCGAGAGAAATAAGACCCCTTATGGCTGAGCTGGAAGCATCCAGGAATTGTTTACTAATTTGTTGGTCTAGATAGAAATAATTTGGTCTCTCCAAATGTTTGGCTGTTTTTCACAAGCTGGGCTTCTTCTCCCCAGATCATAGAATCATAGAATCATTAGGGACTGGAAGGGACCTTGAAAGATCATCTAGCCCAATCCCCCTGCCAGAGCAGGATCACCTAGACCAAGTCACACAGGAAC